>JARFOD010100560.1:0-16569 GCA_031763545.1 Mopalia muscosa
CACTTCAATGGGTAGACATGTACCCCCTGTCATGACTTGTACTTGAGGTTATTTTACTCATATGATAGCTTGTCACTCCAATGGGTAGACAGGTACCCCTTGTCATGACTTGTACATGAGGTTATTTTACTCATATGATAGCTTGTCACTTCAATGGGTAGACATGTACCCCCTGTCATGACTTGTACTTGAGGTTATTTTACTCATATGATAGCTTGTCACTTCAATGGGTAGACATGTACCCCCTGTCATGACTTGTACTTGACGTTATTTTACTCCCATGATAGCTTGTCACTCCAATGGGTAGACATGTACCCCCTATCATGACTTGTACTTGAGGTTATTTTACTCATATGATAGCTTGTCACTCCAATGGGTAGACAGGTACCCCCTGTCATGACTTGTACTTGAGGTTATTTTACTCCCATGATAGCTTGTCACTCCAATGGGTAGACAGGTACCCTGTCAAGGATACATCAAGACAAAATGTGCAATTAACAATGGGACATTCAAAGAAATTGGTTTCATGTTGGTACTGTTCAGATTGATTGAGATTGATTGAGTTAAAAGACAATGCATTAGCTGACTGCCTGTAAGCTTACATGACAAGTGATGTGTTTGTTTGTCTGTTTGTTTGATAGGGTTTTAACGTTGTACTCAATGGTATTTCACTTATATGACGAAGGATTGTCCACTTCACAGTGCACCTAGCCTTAATACGGTGGAAAACCGAGAGGAAACCTCGTAAAAACCACCCCTGCGATTGCCCGAGCCACAAAATATGACTCTCTCTTATACCTGAGGGTCGACAGGTGGACTCGAACCCATGAACAGTAAATCAAAGCAGGCTCAGTTAAGGAACCGCGCATGCTACCACCAAGCCACGGCCGCAGGCACAGGTAATGTGAGAAGATGCGAGAAAAGCCAATGACGAGTCTAACTCACCGTTTAACAGCTTCAAGTCTATCATTGATCTCAATTCAAGGTTAAAAATATCCATTTTATTGATCAATTGTAAGATATGCTTGTCAAACATTTCTTATATAAAATAAAGAAGAGCCATTGAAAATAAATAAGTTTTATAATTATGCTATTTCTGGATAACCACTTTTTGTTTTGTGATAGAACACAAGTTTCGATACATATGCCTGTATCATCATCAGGTGTAAAATGACTGCATATGTATCAAAACTTTGCGTTCTATCACAAAACAAGAAGTAGTTATCCAGAAATAGTATAATTATGTTACCCCACTTCTAAATGTCATTAAAAACTTATAAATAAGTATTGATTGGAAGAAAAATGTGTCACCTGCAAACTTTGATAAACCTTGGAAACTGATTCTTAAAAGCAGGGCTTAACAGCAGAATACTCAATAGTAATGGTCTGGGTTAATACATTCACCATTCATCAGCTCTCATCTGATACATGTACCTTAGCTATCCTGTTGATGTGATCTTTAACACAGGGTGTATTGTTTCAAGTGGGTTAAGCAGCCAGGGGGGGAAACGAGGTCTGATGCAGGCTGATAACTAACTGGACTAACCATACTTCTCAAGTCCTTATAAAGATGTATGTCCCAACCAAACTATGATAAACCCACACAATCTATATATAGGGCATAAGGAATTGAATTCTTTGCTTATATTTTAAGTCTAAACCCATGGCCATTAAGGTTGGCCTTTTTTGTGTAGTCTTGCTATTCTGACATTGTATTATTATAAATTCAAGATAACATAAAATCAACAGACTTGTGAAAAGCAAAGAAAAAGACTTGTGGCCCCCACTAATTATTGCATAAGAGACCTTGTATGACTCCCTTATGTATTAGAGGTTGACAAGGGCCAAGAGGAGTGGAACCCCTGAGCGATACATTTAAAGAAAGATCAGTAGTCTGAGCCACACAAAAAAAAATAAACAAATAAACTGTAAAATGGTTTACTATTCAGTTTACTAGCTCAAGGTGTGTTTGGTTTTCTAAATAAATTTGGTCTTTGGCGGTAGTGCCGCTCATCTAGGACCCGAAAAGGGGGTGGGGGGACTAATGATTATATGCACTACACAGTTCTGCAGCTGTATTTGCCATACCCCCCCCCCCCCCCCCCCTCCCCCCCACTGAATAAATTGTTAACATTTTACTGACGGCTTATTTTGAATTAAACCAAGACAAAGAGTAGTGCTTTTAAATAAATTTTAACGGCAATTAGTTTGGGAAAAAATAGGCTTTATGTAAAATGGTGAGTAAGACATGTGATCAGTAGTAAAGAACTGAAGATATGTCTTAGGTATGGTTTGTTTGTAAAAAACGAATGAAGCATGAGTAAAATGTCAAATTTTATATGAAAACAAAATGTTGAATCACAAATTTTACTCCAAATCCAATATAAGTTCCATTAATTATTTTCAAACATATAGCAGTTTCTACAAACAATTGAATCTTGAGCAGTTTGTTGGTAACTTAAAGGTATTTCACTTACCCTAAATCACCTAAAACTTTTGCATAAAATTAATTTTTTTGAAGTTATTTAAAATAGGCAGAAGATGAAATTTTCAGTTCAAAAGCATCAACATTTGTTGGAAAAAATAAATTTGCTCAATTACATGCTGTCATACTGTCTCAAGCAAAAAAGTTAAGATTTGTCATGGATGGAATTTGAGGTGATTAAGAATAGTGGAGGCCACAAACCTAGTAAATATTTCTTGCAAAATTCAATACAACAGATTTGGCCAATTTGACTGGCAGAATGCAGAAAATAATTGACTGATTGACTGATTTGTGTTTGGTGCCGTACTTAACAACATTTCACTTTCATGATGACATTGTACTGCAACAGAAAAGGATCACAGTAACCCCAAAACAAAATGTGTACATCCTTGCTATGTTCACAAATCTATAAATGTTTCTAGAGAGGTTATGAATATGTCAAAATGATGTTAAAAAAGTTATCGAGCCAAAGGAGTCCAAAATGCTGATCTTATGGTTTTCTGATCCTAATCAATTTTGTAATGACAGTAGACTTATAATGAAAATTGTACTGCACTACTGTTAGGGCTTACCAGATAAACCTTTAGGGACTAATATTGATTGAGGACATATAGGTATGAGCTAGCTCTCAGGTAGACACTCTGAGGTTTCAGAGGAGTACATGTATACTGGACAGGATCATCAAAGAAAAAATCAAAGCTGTAAAATCTGGTACAGTGAACTGGGGAAACCTTAATAGACATTGATTATTTCCACACAGAGTGTGCTAGTTATCAGCATTGTGCTCTATTCAGTATTCACATACTGTACATACGACGCGACAAGAGTATGCAAACTACAAACCTACCACAGCTTAAAATCATATGACTTAACTTAAAGGCTGTTTATTGTAACTGTGTTTCTTCAGGTAAATCACCTAAATATTATGAAGACTTGTCAAATTGTAAAAAAAATTATAATATTTTTAGGCATCATGTCAATTTATAATCTAACAATTTTGCAAAGAACATTCTGCGACAGATCAAAATACACACAAAATTTCAGTCTGAATGAGTATATATTTTAGTTCCTAATGCTGACCTATAGTTTAAGAAACTCTCGAAACAAAACAAAACAGCAACCATGACAGTGATATGGTTAGAGCACAGTATACATGTACTGGTTAAAATGAGGAAAACACAACACACGGCTGCTTGTCCCCATTAGCTGTCGCACCGAGGTAAAACCAAAATGTCTTTAGCGTGACACACACATACATGGAGACAAAGGCCTACCTTAGCACACATTCTTAGTGCTTCCCAATCCAATAAGGTTTCCAAGTAATGGTATCATTTATGGAGAATTGGTAAAAATAAAAATCCTGCAGTAATCTGTTGAAACAGCATTGATTTGGTTGTAGCAGATCTATGTGGTTTAGCCAGAAGTCTCATTCCCTTCTCCCTGTGTAGCTTAAACCACTGTCTACAATAAAACAGCCCTTAACTAGGTCATATAGTACAACTGCCCCACATTCTCTGATCAAGCTCAGCTACCCAGACGACATACCAGCCATGCTTTCCCAGTGGCTCTTAGCCAATGAGAAGGCTTCCTGTATATATGTGGGCGGGGACCGGGTTCAACAGACTAGCGAGTTGACATAGGACAATCTATCATAGAGGTGTTAGCTATAGGCACAGACATCAGATATCAATACAAAAATGAAACTTGTTACCCTCGTTTTATATGCTAAGTGCGGTATTTATTTCTAGAGTGATTAACTACCTTTAAAAATAATATGTTTAGTATTTAAGAAAATTTTGGTCAGCGATTATCTATTTTCATACATTCAGTGCATTCAGAGATTGATTGGTGTAACACTCCTTGCTTAAGGGTATTTCACTTATATGATGGCAGTTTATTACAACAATAATAGATTAAAGCACAACAATAAAATGTGAGGTGTTTTGATGATGTTAAAGAGTTAATCTTCCTGCAGTGCTAAGTAAAGACAGCATTCCTTATCTTAACTCTACTTAATCACACTTCTGCCAGACAACAACAAATTTACTTGTGACTTTGTACTATGTTTTCAACGGATGTAAACAACTCCATATTTGGCAAAAAGGGTACTTTCTTGGTAAGGTTAAACAAAGTTCAGAGAGTGATACAGTATTTACATGGAGAAAAGTACAAATCAGAATTTTTTTTATGTAATAAAACATAATCTTTGGAGAGAAATGGTTAGCAGTTATGCAAGTATAAATGGCATTAATTTATATTTAATACCAGGAAAAAGGGCATAGCTAGAATATATAAGTGTTCAACCCTTTAATAATCACATCACAAATAGTATAGTACAATGTATATAGGTTATAACAATTAATATAAGAAATACTTACATTTGTGGCAAATCAACTGAAAAAATGGATTAATTTTATTGGTACTTTATCAAATTTAAAGAGCCAAGGCTACATGTTTGTTTGTTTCTTTGATTGGTGTTAATGTCATACTCAAGGGTATTTCACTTATATAACACCAGTCTCTTAAATTCACACTGTTCCTTGCTTACACATGGTTTTCGACAGACGGACTCAAACCATGGACAGTTTGTAGGATTAGAAGGCAGACAAGTCACAATTGAGTTTGCTTGATCAGGGTTTAACGCCATACTTCAGGTTATTTCAGTTAAATGGCTGCATGCCAGGCCAATAAGTAATGGAAAGCACCCTCGACACCACTAGCAAAAAATGAAGACTAGATGGGACAATACATCTACATTACAATCACAAGATGTAATGCAAAGATCCCACAAACAGATCAGCTTCCTGACGCTCCTTAGCTCTGAGAGGACCATGGGGCCCAGGACAACAGATCAGCTTCCTGACGCTCCTTAGCTCTGAGAGAACCATGGGGCCCAGGACAACAGATCAGCTTCCTGACGCTCCTTAGCTCTGAGAGAACCATGGGTCCCAGGACAACAGGAAGCTCCCTCCCAACCCTCCACATCACTATTTAGTGTAGTATCAAAGTGTGCTTTAGTATTGACCTAGCCATGCAAACAAAATCCTTCCTGTCCTTATAACATACTACCTAAATTCAGGTAGTCAGGCATTACATTTAGCTCCAGTAATGAGGAAGAATACAGAGAAGTTAAGTTTGACTGTGTTATCAGTGTTAGACAGTCAATGACAGGTTTGTGAAGTGTCAGTTAAAGGAGAGCTTACAGTATGTCTGGTTCCTCTATGGTGGTGGACCTACCAGTGAGATGGCTGGCTGCCATTATATCACAGTGGGACGAGGAAACCAGTTACAAGGAGATAATACCAACATATTCTAGTGTAGAAAGCATTTGTTAGAAAAGCATGCAATCAAATTGAAGACAATCAATTCACATTTAATGTATGCAATCATATACTAGGGGAGTAGCCATTTATATGTTCAAGAAGACAATTTCGCTAGATTTTCATAGTTAAGAAAGCAATGACAAATAAACTATGGAATCTTCATCTGACTGTAACACCGGGAAATACCACAAAATAACATCAATCAATCACTACGCAACACACTTGACACAAAACGTCATACACACATATCAAAAAAACTAACCGAGCAAAATTTTCTTGAAGCTTCTTTAAACATTTGAACAATTTGACAGGGACTAAAACTCAAAAGTAGCTAGAAATTGTTTGTCCAAAACATAAATCTGATGGACATATGTAAAGAGTTACAAGTGCACTGTGTGTTATTATTAGGCCTACTAGTTGTACTGTGGACACATGTTCCAATCCAATGACAGCCCACACCCTCTCTTATATACAGCTATACTAGAGGTGTTTTTTCTATGAGATGTCAACACATATATTAAGAATGGCCACCAAAACACATGGCAACAATGTGCTCAGAGGTAGATACTGTTAACTAATGCTCACTCACAAAGAAGGACTGATATACAGGTGAAACTATAACAAATAAATGAAATATTATATGCTGTAATAATGTCAATTGGTTATACATGTAATAATTAACAGAAATACAGGATGTTACTAACATTCAAATTGTCAGTTTTGGTAGACATTGTGTTCTCTCCATTGTAATTAATTCTTTGTTGTGAGTCATATGGACAACTTTGCTTCATTCATCGAAAAACTAATAAATTTAAAAAAGGCACATATGTAATTAAGCCAGAATAAACCAGTATTAATTAGTCCCTGTATAAGTGTATATCATTAGATAAATCATAAATATAATATTGTTATAAAACTAAAATTTAATATATGTACAGTATGAATTGTTCCGTAATCCTAATGCAATACAATTCTTAACTGATTGATTGGTGTTCTACACCATGGTTACGGGTATTTCACTAATATGATGGCGGTGTATTACAACAATATTTGACACTGGCATAACCAAGATGTGAAGCATTTCCATAATGTTGGAAAGTTAATTTTCCTCCTATGGTAAGTAAAATCAGCATTGCTACTCTTCAAACAAACTGCCCTTAGCCAGAGAGCTTAAATTCTATAAGTTTAGTCCCAACCACAATATTTAAGATCACCAAGTTCTCAAATCTTACTTAAGGCCTATACATTATTTTCAAATTTTGCTTAAGTCCGATATATATATATATATATTTTTTTTTTACCAAATTTCCCCCATGACATGCGATTTCACTGGAGTATGGTTGTACTATTTTTCAGGAGAAGCTGTAGGCTAGTGTTCCTATGATTCCATACACCATGATACAGGAAGACAATTTAATTTGATTTATAAGTGGGAGTAATTTGCTACATAAAAGAAATTATATACTTTGAACAAAAATATAAATAAGAAATTAAATAAATGATTAAAAAAATAAATAAAAAAAACTTATTTATAATTTGAGTCACAGTCGCCTTTAACTATCAAAATACAAAACGGAAACCTTTTAGAAATTTTGAAATAAAAAACCGTGATATATGTGTAACATAGGAGTTCAATGAACATGTGGCTGCCGCTTGAGTTACAGGTGAAAATGGTTGTTCAACACAACAAAATATCAATGTTTGTTTGTTCAATTGAGAATTTACCCCATTCTTAAAATAATATGAGTAATGTTACACACCTTTGGTGGACAAGGGGATTAGATCCGGTCATCGAAACATCAATCAGTTATCACACATGAAAGCCACTGAGCAGTTAAGTCCTGATTGAAATTGGCTGTATTGACTGTTTAAAATGATACAAATCGTTTTCATTTTAAACCTGCACAGTTCTCAAACATAATCCGACAGTATTTCACTGATATGACAACTATTTATTTCCATATGAATTTATTCATTAATGGAAAATTCATTTCTTCCGGTGTTTAATAAAGACAGCATTGCTACTCTCCAAACAAACTACCCTTAGCCAGAGGGCTGAATCAACCATAAGTACAGTTAGTATAATATATGTATCTAGTAAGAACTCTTACAAATATACAGTAAGAATGAAAGACTTAAAACTAATAAATCTTAAATCGTAAAGAGAGCAGTTGACAGTAGGTTACATCTTCTAAAGAGTAAGTAAGGGCGTTTCTTAATGACACCCACATAAGTTACAGGGTACATTCACCACGCCTATGATCTCTGATCCTTTATCCAGTCCCTGCCTTTCTGACATATTCAATTATCCAGGTCACACATGAGTCTGCAGTTTAAAAAGTTTTAAAATACAATCATTTTTTCCTCACATTTAACTTCAGCAGGAATTTAACCATGGTTTGTTCGTTTGTTTGATAGGGGTTTAACGTCGTACACAAGGGTATTTCACTTATATGAGGAAAGCTTGTCCACTCCACATTGCACACATCCTTATTACAGTGGAAAACCTCGTTAAAACCACCCGTGCGATTGCCAGAGCCACAACATGTGATTTGCTCATAAATTTAACCATGGTAGATGCATGTACAAGATTTCATGCATGAAAATCACCTGGTTATATTAAATAGTACAACCTGTTGCCCTGGTGCTCTCATAGCAAAGAGGCGAAACCAAGTGGAGTGTTTTTGTTGCCAGTGACACAGTGGATGGTTTCTTTTAGTCATTATACTGGCAGGTCATTGTGAGAGAAATTACCTGAGGTAACATCAAACCAAATCCATAACAATACTACAAGACTGACACATTCTTATAGTAAACACTCAGTTAACAAAGGTAAATCTGAATAACCTAGGTATTTACCACTAGTATAGGTGATTTGTTTGTCATATGGTTTTCCTCAAGGGTTCTTTGAGTCAGTCTTTAAATGAATATCACTTACACATTAAATCTTACAAGTACACCAGGTTCATTAAGCATGCAATCAATTTATTAACAAGATGTGATATTTTTCTGTGGTCTGAGACAAACCTGAGTGAGGTACATACCAGTGGTTGACAAGAGGTTGAAGCATTTACCAGTAGTTGACAAGAGGTTGAAGCATTTACCAGTGGTTGACAAGAGGTTGAAGCATTTACCAGTGGTTGACAAGAGGTTGAAGTATATACCAGTGGTTGACAAGAGGTTGAAGCAGAAACAAAGACCAGAATTACAGCAGAAAATATTCCAGATGTTTGGGATTGGGATTTTGCGCAATACTTAATGGTATTTCACTCAATTAATAAAGAGGCCAGTCCATAGTCGTTGTTTACTTTGGAGAGTACCAGAGCAAAATGAAGCAGACTCCGACTGATCACCTGCAATACTTACAATATACAGGTAAGAAATACAAAGACTATTGATGTATATGATGTACTCACTGTAATTGAGTACAACCAGTATGTCCTTATCAGCTGCAACAGCTTCAGAAAACAACCAATTGTAAGTGTTGGAGAGCTAGGGAATAATTCTGGCCGTTGTAAAATCTCGCAAGATGGAAGCAAATCCAATGGTTTAGAGGATATGTCAAGGTCTAATAAATGACTCACAGCAACCAGTGTGTATGGTTGGCCATAGTGGACAAATATCCACATTTTGTATATATATTTTTAGCCAATCACTGAGCCACAATACAAATAGTTTTGCATCTATGTTGTATTTACAAATTGATCGATATCAAGAACCCGGATAGTCAGAGGTCCCACGGCCGGGATCTGGTGTAGGCGGCACTTTTTATCTGGGACTGCATTTGCGAAAAATAATTAAAGTGTAGTGAATTCACATTTGCTTGCCCCCACCAGGATTTGAACACAGCTGTCTGACTACCGAGATCAGCTAAATATATGTATATACAAGTATATGAAATAAATCCCTTTGATTGCAGAATACTTCTGCCATTGGTACCTCAAAAATTACTTGACCACTAAGTACTGCAGCAATTATGCGTCACACTTCACTTAAATTGTGCATAATAAATTACCTAAATTTTGGTCTGGTGTAGGTATGCTGGCCATCCAAGATATTAATATGTTAATAAAAGACATGTCTATCATCATACAAGGCTCATCAGTCCAATTTGCTGGTAATTTCCACACAATGGCAAGAGGGACCACTGGCCGACGATTTTACAAGTCCAAAAGCATTGCCTTGAAAGTGTTCTATTATTACTTCAGCTTATCGTAAGAATAGCACTAAACTCTAGATTCCCAAGTTTATACTGGAAGTGAACTTTGTTCTGTACATTTCCTGTTATTTTGTTGCGATTTTTTCCAGGAATCTTTATATACTTATATATAATTTCAGTTTTTCTTTCACATATACTTATAATCATCTAAATAAGATAAAAATATTGCATATTTATACAAAAAGTTGCTCACCCTCGAACATGTGTTTTTACAAAAAAGCTGCTCACTCAATATTATCAATAAAAAACAACTAATTAAAAAAACCCAAAATTATTCGTACATTAGTTTGTTTCAGCGCTCATGTATATTAGAATATACTACCAGTACATAGGTCATTGAAACCACATGCAGTCACAGTCTGTCATTATCAGATTGACACAAACAACATGCAGTATACTATATAAGTGTGTAACATCAGATTTATATATAGCCCTGCCAGTGGCTAGTGTGTGTCTCCCAGCTGGCATTCTGCCACTACTCTCAATGAATACTCTTAGTTAGCCTACCTGAATCGAACCGCTTGACGAGCACAAGTCAATGGTTTAACATTCACATTGACCACACTCGGGTGGTCAGTGGGGTGAATTACACTCTGCTATAAAAACTACTGTTCTTTCTATCTTTTTATGTCCTAAACTATCTGCTAAACCGTCATTACTGAAAAAGCAACGCTTTCCCGAAAACATGGATTTGAACGGAGTAATTAAAAAAAGTCATGACGTGTCTAGTGGTTTGAAATAATCTCAATACTAAAACCTTGATATATTATTTCTAGCTGCATGTGCAATACGTGTTATCTGCCATAATCTATTACATCAGCAGTGACTATAGATTGGATTGACTTGGGTTTAACCTCATACTTAAGGTTATAGGCGGATAGAAAAATTTAGATACATAAAACGAAAATTGGTTTGTTTGATTGCGGTTTTATGCCATAAAAAAGGTTACTTTTACCCATTGGATGGAGTGAGTGCCCAATGGATGAACGAAAGAATGCTCAATGGCACTGACAGGATAATCACAGGACGTAATCAGGGCAGTATCCAGAGCCATTTTAGTTATGGAAAACGATGGGCGCCTAAACTTTTTCCAGCCCAAGTTAATGTCAATATATTACTATTTTCATAAACTCCTGTTAAAATCAAGCTAAAAGCGGATTCAGAACCCTGATTATGGTCTAAAGAATATGGGAAATTTTTCTAGAAACTGCCCTGGTAATACTAAGGCGCAACAATCAGATCGGCTTTCTCTTGTCCTAAACTTAACAATCAGATCGGCTTTCTCTTGTCCTAAACTTTGAGAGCACCCGGGCAACAGGAGGCCTCTTCCAATACTTGGTTCATGACAAATAGTTTGTTTAGATATATTAAGATCCATCTCTGTTTATTGTGTCCTCATCATAAACTCATCAGTTAAAATGTCAGTTTTAAATCAAGGTGCTCAATAGGTAGCAGGTTAATTAAATTTACAAGTAAGGTGTGTTCTAACAGTTGAAACCCCTGAGCATGATAATCAAGTAAGCTTCAGGTGGGTTTGGCTATATATAACAGAGAAACGGCTCCTTACCTGGTGATGGAATATCCCTCTTTCAGATAATGTATATTTCAAGTTGCTAAATCATGGAGACTTCCATGTACAGCTTAACATGTAAGAGTTAAATCCAAAATCACATACAGGTACGGATTCGAGCCACAGGTAACACATTGTTGATTTGCTGACAGGTAATATCACGCAGTCGTTATCATATGTAGTTTGGTTTCAGTCATACACTAAACACAGATCCTATACATAAATCATAAGGTCATCAATCCATATTCCCTTAATACAAACACAAGTATATTAAAAGTGGGTGTCTCTATTAAGACTTGTGTCAAAGTTGACAACTGACACCATCCTGTCTTCCTGCAGCCTACAAACTGTTTGTTATGGAGTGATAACTATCAGCTGATCATTGTTGAAACAAAGACAGCAGGAGTTTTTTTTAAAGACCTATAAGAAATGGTCGACTCTCTGGATAGAACAAACTTCAAACTACTCTCATATCAGTGTAAAGGCGGTCCCATACAGGCGCTAACTGTGACTTCGACACCAGTGGCCAGCTAACACATGACAGCTACAAGAGGCATAGCAGCAGCAAAAAAAATGTAATAGAAAAAATACTATGTACATTTTCCATTTTAGGTTTGGCTGAATTAGGGGGTAAGCCATGTGCTTGAGCACACACACTGGATATTTACAAGCTATTTTAAGAGCCTATGACGGCTGATACAGCAAACATTGGGAGCAAAGCCGTTATTTTTACCCTGCACCAGAGTGAGGCTGGCAGTGTGGATGAATCATGGAAATACTGACTTGGTGTACTCACGGCAAACTCATTCTTCTACACTCTTACAACTTACCAACACTAACAGTGTTGTTGGCTGACTCGACCACTGCCTGCTAAGTTTGGCTGTGGCTTACGTACCAAAGCGTGTAGTCTCAGCATCAAGAATGTAGCCAGGTAACCCCTGGCCCCTCCCCCTCCTGTCTTACCCAAGTATGAATCAGCAGAGTCATGTGTGTACAGTATCATTCCAACATCATTATCACATCGGTCCTAACATACTGCGACCAGATACGCACAAATTACTACACGCAATAGAAGAAAACATTGAAGGCTGACTGTTAACAATGTAAAAGTTAATTAACAAAGAATTGTCACCATCCTGAGATTCGAAACTTGCCAACAAAATAATACAATGTTAGAAACTGTATTAAAAAGCGTTTCTGTGTTGAGATTTATAGAAAGTTAAAAGACAAACCCTTTTTTTCTGTACACACATTGTACAGATACTGTTCAGTGTATGCAGGTTCCAGTAAAGTTATTTATATTTCTACAGAGTGCAACATTATAATATTCCTTTTTATAGTATACTAATGGCAATTAGTTGGTATGTTTATAATATGTCAAAAAGGGTGGATTGCAGGCAGCTATCGTTCATCGAAACAGTCTTTATTCATGTCCATTTTAGTAACATCACAAAAGATTAATGTGTGTGACATGATTTGACTGATTGCTTGTTTGTTTCATTGGGGTTTTATGTTATACTCAAGACAGGCGGACTCAAATCTGTGGAATGAACATAGAATTAGAATTTGTAAACAGACCATAAAGCCATGGCTAGAGTGCAATGATGTCATAGATTTGTTTGATTGCTTGGTTATGTTTTTCACTTATATGACGACAGATTGTCCACTTCATACAGCTCCTTGCCTAATTATGGAGAAAAACTCAGAAGAAACCTCGCGAAAAACCACCCCCAGGATTGCCAGAGCCACATCTTGTGACTCACTCAGTTACCTGATGGTTAATAAATGGTATTTATCAAGTGAACTGTAAATCTAAGTAGAATTAGTAAGCGCACACACTACCACTAAGCAAACGGACGCAGGCTGATGTCATTAGAAGTGCCACTATCATCATACATGTGACAGAAAGTGGACCATATTTCAAGAATAAGTTACCTCCCTTGTTTATTTTCTAAGACTCCCATTAAAATTATTTGCTACATAATTATGTCAGATCTTCATATACATCTCTTACGACACAATATCAGGTAAGTTTTTCACTCTGGGTGGAAGGGTTGTAGAATGGATTACATATTTTTGAGAAGTCAGGCACATGAAGTTTGAAAGAAACTGGTTAGATAATGTATGGAAAAAATGATGATTAGGAAAGTAGGCAGAACTAAAAAAATGAAGTAGCTTTTTATAGCCCACAATGTCCTTTCTCAATAAAATGCGACAAATTTGAAGTCTCTATGATCAACCATTTTGTTTAGTAATAAACAACTTACTATATCAGTTATGCCCCTGTTTGTTTCAGTTCAGGAAGCGCACTCGCTACCACTGAGCCACGGCAGCAGGCAAGATATGCCCCTGAGAAATAAAAAGTTTTGACTTAAACAGTTAAAGAAATTACCTTTGATTTTAAAACCCTGAAAAATCAAGTACGGTATCTCACATTGGATTTCGTCGCAAAAGAATCTAGTTGGCAGCATGTAATGGTATAATACACAAGGGCCATTAACTACCTAGTGATACTACGCTAATCAATGCCACTTATATACAACAACAACTGCCAGTAATCATTCAGCATGATATAGACTCATCTGGCCCGTCTTTTTTTTACAAGCTCGATCTCTACAGCGGAAAACACTATCAAACTGGACAGAAAAATGAAAAAAAAAATGCACTTACAATAAATTTGGTTTTTGTTAAATAATATACCTTAAACTAGTGTATAATGACGCGATCAAATTTAAATCCAAACTTGTTTTGCTGTCATAAAGTCACAGCAAGTGATCCAGACAGATGAACTTATGCATGTATTTTGTATCTATTCAAGGACTTTCTACATTTTTGTTTGTTTGATTGGTGTTAAACGTCGTACTCAAGGGTATTTCACTTATATGACGACGGACACAAATACAGAACATCACAAACAAATCTGCTCCAGGTTACACTTTAGCTCTGCGAACACCAGGGTAACAGAAAGCAACCTCTTTTCTCACCTCTTACGATCAACCGAGGAAGCCGAGGGACTATTCTGCAGGGCCATGGTCCACCCGCTCCCTCATGGGGCAATTTCCGTTCATGGGCTTTCCATGTATACAGCATCCAGAACAAATCTATACATTTATAAATTAAAATAATTACCTGAATGAAAACGAAAGAAAAACTTCTGTCAACAACTGCCAATGTACATGCTAATAGAAATTGCTACTGTTAGAAAAGGCACAACATAAGCACTGGGTATAGTCATAAATTTTTTCTATCTTTTTCTAGAGTTACATATTCTTCAATACTTAAACAGAATGATTATTTTTCCATAAGGAAAATATCTTATAATAATACATCTGACACAAATGATTTACTTTAAATAGTTTCCACATAATATAATTTATTTTTTTAAGCTTATACTTGTTATTCTCCCTGGTTTGTTTGTTTTTTTTTATAATAATAATGATTGTGTTTTTTTTTAATATCTTATTTACCCGGAGAGAAATCTTTAAAGTGTGAGTCAGTCAAGAGAGCCTGGAGGCCTAGGGAAGATTCACAACAAAACACGAGTACTATAGGCTGAATCTGGTAACTGTCTACTCTAATCAAGTCAATGTTTCGGATTCGCATTTAGAGCAAACATTTCTACATGGGTTGTTTGCTTAATCTGGTTTTTTATATTAAGTGGCATTTAAAAAGTATGACTGAGGTACATATAACATGGACAGACTTGGTATTGATGACAACTTCCTAATTTATTGGATACATTTCTATCTCATTCCACTATTTCTGGTAAGATGATTAGTGTTTTACACCGTTTCATTCACATGAGAGATTGTTTGATTGGGGATTAATGTCATACTCAAGGGTATTTCACTTATATGATAGATTGTCCACTTCACACTGTTCCTAGCCCCATTACGGTGGAAAACTGGGACGAAACCACTTCTGTGATTGTCGGAACCACATCATGTGGCTCACTCATATACCGGGTGGTCAACAAAAGGATTTGATCCCGTGAACGGTACATTGGAGGGGAATTAGTAGCACACACTCAACCACTAAGCCACGCTGCAGAACATTTACATGATGTTGTATTCCAATAATTATTAACAAAAGCACAACCAACATGTGAAGCTTTCTATAAAGTTGGAAAGTTAATTTGGTTTAAACATGTTTTATTGTTTCAAGAACGCGATGCACAGTAAGCTTACTAGCTTATAGCTAGTTAATTTTCCTCCAGTGCTACGTTAAGACAGCATTGCTAGTCTTGAAACAAACTTCCTTTAGCCAGAGGGCTCTCTGAAATGAGACAGAAACACAGTATCCAGAGCATGAAATAAGGTTTTCAAATTGATTGGACAAAATGTCTTAGCATGTGTTAGGTAGTTTGGGCATTTTTGGGGGTTGTTCGACGTTTCCTCAGGCAGATTACTGTGGTCATGTTTTTTTCAAAAATTGATAATTGGCAGTGATGATACATGAGTGAAATAACCTTTATCAGTCTATGTATTGTACACCAACTTTAATAGAGCATTTCGTTGCAGAAACAAATAAAAATTTGATTCAGTCACAAAGTATAAAAAAAAGTCCAAAAATAAATTGAATGATGACGGTCAATGTTCATCTTATATATATATATTTGAATTTTATCAGTTTATTTTTTCAAAATCTAATTTAATTTAATTCAATTTTTTTAAATCAAAATGACATCAACAAATTATAACTTGGATCCAACCCACACATTGTAATGTATATATATATCTATATATATAGTTGAAAGCAAACAGACAGCCAGAAAACAGAAAACACTGCAATATTATCAGATCTTTTGTTTATAAAGTGAACTAGTAGCTACATTACAGTAGCTCATAAACTGGTCAAAAAATTTGAATTTCATGATGGTTCACTTATCGCTTTTCCCTGTCCTCAACATTTACTGTTACTGTCACACACTCTTTTCGGTCCAAGTGTTCGCAACCAATAGGTCAAAGGTTAC
>JARFOD010100571.1:0-16568 GCA_031763545.1 Mopalia muscosa
AATAAAATAAAATACATTTACAGAAACAAAATAAAAATAAAAGGAAAAATAAATTAATTAATCACTGAAAAGTAGAAAGAGAAAGGCCACTTCGAACCAACCGATGTTGGCCCGTTTCAGTAGCTCAGTTCTTGCCCATGAATTGACCAAACAAATCTTTTAGAAGTATTTATGTATTTGCAAACGGCAAAGGTTATTGCATAATTGTATGCCTGTGCAAGTTCACAGAAGCCGTATAATAGCAAGGTTGTATTTATATCCCCGGTGCACCCACTCAATCGTATCTCTGCAAACAGCATCTGTCGCTGTTGGATGAACAAAGGACAATGTAGCAAATAACGGTCAGCACTTTCAGAATGTGAACCACATGCACATCTCGAATTATCAGAAATGAAATTGTTAAACATGTCGTCATTGCACAATCGAAAGTGGATAATATTTGGTAGGCGATCGCCTTTGTAATACCACAGTGGAGGCTTGTTTACTCTGAAGTATTTTTGATTTAAATTCATTTGTGTCAGTTATTGCCTTTAAATTGTTGGGTAACATATTCCAGTCACGTGTGGTGGAGGGAAAGAAAGATTTACTAAATGCTACGGTCTTACACCTAAAAGTATAGTAAGTCTATTTGCGAATCGTCGGGGATAAGGGTTTCTGGTGGAAACTGGAGCTGGGAGTAAATAGATTTGAGCTTATTTTATCTTTTATAATTTTATGAAAAGCGCACAATCGATGAATTTTTCGGCGCTCTTTCAATGTTCTAAATCCTGATTCTTCATATAGTAGTGCATGAGCTGGCCACACTTTTTGTCGGACCCGTTATTATTCTGAGACAATCCTTCTGTAAAGACTCTAAATTATTTATTTGATATTCAGTCAGATTGTCCCAGACAATGTCGGCGTACTCAAGTGATGGTCGAATAAAGCTCTTAAACATTATTTCAAGACATTTTCGATTTAGACGGTATTTGATACCTCTAAAGAGGGATATTTTAACGTTGGCAGCCGTACATAGATTATCTAAATGGTCATGCCAATTGCCTAGACGATTAAAGGTTAGTCCTAAATGTTTGTGGGTGTCATAAAATTCAATTTGTTTACCAACAAACTGTATATTTGCTTGGGAAGGAGGTCGGCGTCTTGAACATAGCATTGCTTGGGTTTTAGAAGGATTAAATGATACGCGCCATAGCTCCGCCCAAGATTGAATGGACTGCAGGTCCTGCTCAATGGACACTGATATTTCTGGTGCCAGTATATCTTCCGATACAATATAAAGGCATGTATCGTCGGCAAAAAGCCTGATGTTATTTATTATGTTAATGGGGAGATCATTTATATATATTATAAATAGCAGAGGCCCCAAGACAGAGCCCTGCGGCACTCCAGCCGACAGACTGTTCAAATAAGACCTCGACCCATTCAGGACAACTCGTTGTTGACGACCGTGGAGGTAGCTAGCAAACCAGTTTAATAAGTTCCCAGATGGTTTCTAGACTGATCACTTCGTCTGAAAAACAGTTTATAGGCGTGGAAGCTCTTTAATGAATGTGCTGGTAATGTGTGCAGATACATTACAGATGTATTCAAACCCATTTCCGGTAAGAATATCACTCCGCGACCGGAACATCCGATATTCCCAAATATGTATACAATAAACCTCTGCGAAACCTATTTTCGTTTTTAAGATATTGACATAGTTAAGGTCTCCTATTGCCCGGTTTGCTGCTGTGTATACTAAGGTACAGTAACTAGTAAGTGGAGAGTCCATCGTGATATACGGTCGATCTCAATGTTCATATAACCTTTAGCTCGATGCTAAAGATCAACCAAACAAATATCGTAACCTTGACAGCTACATTGATTATTTGTGTTTCTGTTTTCCTAGCCTTCTATATAGATGAATATGTGTTGGCTTCCGGGAATGTATTAATAGTTCAAAAATGAATGAAACGTCAGCCATGATTAAATTAAGGAACGAATAATTGGGGTTATATAAGGGAAACGGAGGGCTATTAATCAATTTAGTTAACATTTTAAGCAAGTGAGTGTTATTTTAGATAAAGATAAATCCCATGTGCAGCTCAGACGGTTAGAGTGCTGTCACCATTATGAAAATAAATTAGTTCGAATCCCGGTGGATATTATTAGCAACAGGTCATTTATCTACAACGAAATTATAGAATTGGTATTAAAATATTTGCCCTGAAATGCATCGACGATATGCACTGCAGGGCATATGTCTTCCTATGCAATATAGTGTATTTTTGACTACACTGATAGATATATTATATCTTAGAATAAAGTCATCAATTATATAAAAAAAATTCCACATTTTGTGCTCTGTCCTTTACTAGAATTTTGTGGATGTGTGGTGTTGAAGTGAAATAAATGATGTTATTATCCGTCAACCAAATTCGTTGTGTTCTGATTGATCTCTGCAATAGTATAAAAACCCGTACACCCCGGGAGATTTCGAATGTCGCAAGAGTTCACGGGTAATGTAAAAACAAACATGGCCGCTTACGCTTCAAATCATAGTTTCTAAATTTAGTAAAACGTATTTTTTAAATCGATTTTTGGTTAGCAGCGGATTAGTTCAAAACACATCTACCTTACAATCGCTCAATTTTAATGACGCTACAATACTTAAAACATCTTTGTGCTGGCCATTGTTTTTGCAGCGTCACCGGCCCTTTCGATGTGCCTGAAAGCTGTGTTGTCAAGGCAGCGCTAGTTGTCAGGGGAGGTAAATCGCACCGCAAGCATAGATCGTATCGCCGCATACTCTATTTTTTGTTGTGGTTTGTAAGTTAATAAAATCGCTACATACTGTGGCTTGGCGGATAATAAATTCGTTATAGACGTTTGTCTTAGGGTGTACGGACTTGTATGACCGTCCTGTAAGCCCGTGCGTTGTTTCGCCTGCGGCTCATGGCGTACGAGTTTGCAGGACGGTCATAAAATTCTGTACACCCTTCGAAAAACGTAAATAAATAACTAATATAACTGAGCCCAAACCGTGTTGATCAATTTACATTACGTAACGTACATATCAACTGCTAAAATCGGCCGTCAATCCCAAATGTCTGTTTATTTAAGTATTCTGCAAACTTTTTTATTCATTTGTGAATGATGTCGATTCGTTTGCACACTCCTATAAGAATTGCCTATATACCAGTTTCATTTAAGGTGATCCATATTGAGTATTGATAAGCAATCGCGTATTAGCCAGCAGTGTTAAGGACTATCAAATTAACAGCAGAACATCTAGACGGTCTGGGGGCATATTTGGGCAACGAGTCTATAATTTTTCTCGTCAACGTTTCGAATTAAATGTCTGCGAACTACTCAAAGAGTGTATCGCCAGAATGTATTAGAACAGAATTAGAAACTCTGTTCGAAATGAGTCTGCCACTTCTCGATTGAAATTAAAGGGAGTCAAGGAAGGACTTGTTGACAAAAACTATGCTCTTTTTCAACCATCCTAACAATTCGACTCGAACACACCTCAAATATACAGCACACATAAATATAATATATTGTATTATGCTATTGAAGAAATAAACCGAATTGATGAAAATTTGTGAAATTGATGAAAATTGATGAAATTGGATAGATAGTTTTATTTATTTTTTGACGCTTTTTGGGCTGACATAAACCTGCAAAAAAGTGGGTCCGCAAACAACACAAAATGTGATACAAGATTCGCCGCTCTGTTATATTCTTAGAGTTCCCCACCGGACCAGTGTGTAAACACCCATAACCAAGTTTCTTCTCTTAAACTCCGTCATTGCAAAGCAGCCGTTTGTCACACTTTATATGCGATAAACGAACACCCAGGATAGATGTTTTAAGGATGTCAAATGGAATCTGTTCGATCTAAGAATGCGTCGTCCTTAAATAACGGAAATAATGCTAATATTTAACAAGCTAAAACACAGAAATGATTGCATTGCTCTCAGCCTGGGGAGCTGTCTCGGCTTTCACTATTTTGTCTAGATTATCATTAGCACAGGATAGCAAGATAATAGTTGGTGCTCATCTCCGCTACGAGACATGAATTCTTTCAACAACGTATTATATTTTTACCTGGAAGAAAGGAGAAAGGGGGCGACATTTACATATGTACTGTCCCTTAGCGCGCCTTTTCTAGCGCGTGCATTCGAGAGCAGCTGTTTTGTTATTAAAAAATGTCTCAAATGTCGTTAATAGACCCCGTGTTAAGGGAAGACTGTTACGGATAATATATCAACATTCAATACACCATGTGACTTTGGACGGAATGAACTTGGACAGCTCGACTCCTCGTCAATCATTCTGACACGATAATGAAATCCAATGATTTCTCCAGTTCGACGGATATAGAATATACACAAGTAGTGTAATTCCAAAAATGTTATCATCATTTTGACGTTTATATTATTTTCATTTCCTGATGATGTTATAATAAGTGCTAAAATATTTATCCCTAAAGTTTATAGTGTTCGGAATTACACTACTAGTGTGTTATGTTAAGTTCTTTAACGGAAAGATTGCCTATACCAAGG
Organism: Mopalia muscosa; assembly: GCA_031763545.1. Taxonomy (NCBI): domain Eukaryota; kingdom Metazoa; phylum Mollusca; class Polyplacophora; order Chitonida; family Mopaliidae; genus Mopalia; species Mopalia muscosa. The sequence goes on from JARFOD010100571.1 coordinate 4,551, forward strand.
GCATACCTACAGAATGGTTACAAACTTGCTAAAAAGGTATATTGTTATTAGTGTCTTTCTATGAAATCTGGAACATAGAAATTCGTGGTCTGAACATTCGACAGCAGCGCAATAAATTTTCTGCTAAGCTGTGAGTAGTATATTAAAACAATTGGGATATGGCAAGCCGTTTTATCACTTCTACCTTTATTCTACATATGTTGAATTCTTTTCCACATATGCTGAATTTTTTTCCACATATGTGAAATTCTTTTCCACATATGTAAAATAAATGACTTTATTCTACATGTGTGGAAAAGAATTTCACAAATATGGAAAAGAACTTTACTTATGTGGAAAACAATTCAACATATGTGACAAACAATTCAACATATCTAAAATAAGCCTTTATTTAACATAAGGGGAAAACTTTTTCACTTATGTAAAATAAAAAGGTGAGTGGAACTCTTTTGTAGATATGTAAAAAAAAATGCACCCACGGCTTTAATTAAAGACTTCTCCCTCGCAGCTTGTATCTAGCGGCAGTTAGTTCGCCCAAAAAGTAAATTCCGATTGGAAGGACACCCACTCTCTGCATTTCGCAAAGCATCCGTTATTCTCTAGCGAAGAATAAACGAGGGCTACTACAATAGTTAAATAGGCCTTCAATTGCAACCTATTCTGTAGAGAGCAATACTACTCGTCTGAGTCGCCCCGAAAATAAAATGATGTAGACTACAATAAAAGTGCTTTGCCTAATATAATAATATTCACTTTTTATTTGTAACCCTAATTGGCATTTTTCATAATAAAATGCATAGTTTTGTATTGTTAACTGTAGGCTATTAGGTTTCAACTTGTGGCAGTCTACGCTTAATGACCTATATACAGATTGTAGGTCAGTCGTTTTGTTGTTGTTGTAATCTTGGCAACACCGGACCATTTACTTTAAAATTTACTTGGGATGGTGCGCTGCCGAGGATAAACTCACACAGCATGTGAAATATATTCCTATTGTCTTTTGCATTTGTCTTGAAAGGCTACACAAGACGATACAGGGGCATAAATGTAGGCTGGGTACGGTCCCTTGCCGTGAGGAGTAATCATTTCTGAATTTGTTTGATAAGTGGAACTCTTTTGTACATATCTAAAATAAACGTTTATTTTACATGAGTGAAATTCTTTTCCACATATGTCAAATAGTTAGGTTTTGGAGTTTTATTTTACTTATGTGGAAAAGAATTTCACATATGTTGAAAGGATTTCTACATATGTTGAAAAGAAATTCTATTTTACTTAAGTGAAAATCTTTTCAGCATAAGTAAACAAATTTTCACATATGTGGAAAACAATTGTACATAAGTAAAATAAACGTTATTCGACAGCTGTAGAATAAAGATAGATGTGATAAAACGGTTTGCCTTATTCGGAAAGCTCAGCTATATGTATATAACAATCTATCACTCATGTTAACCGGTTTGAAAGGAGTCGGTCGATAATTTCAGTTGCTTCCAGTCTCGTTTCAAATGAGAGTATTTATTGAGCACACTCCATTTAAACATTATCGACAACACGATACTGCTCTGCTCCATGGGTTTTACCTGGGTTTTATTAATTTCAAACGAGAAAACATTGAGATATAGAAGGATGCTGATAGAAAACAGTAATGACAAAATAAAACAAAATAATACAGTGCAACCCATATCCCTACCACGTGCTTTATTAATTTCAGACGAGACATCGTTGAGATAATGAGGAAGGTGATAAAAAACAGTAATAACACTTCAAACTAAACAAAACAGTGCAAAACAAATCCATACTGTTAAACTAAAAATAGTAAATGACACAGAAATAGTTGTATTTAGGTTTCCTGTGAGCAATATCTTTTATGTTTCGTTAGATTAAGTGTCCAAAAAAATCGATTGTATTTTACAGTACAGCCCGCAAACAATGACAGAGCTAAATCGAATTACGTTTTGCGTACAGCTCGACCATCTTCGATTTTTACCACTCGAGTGTACCATAGAAACCGCATTCTGTCAGTAACTCAATGAATATCATGTTTATGCACACACGCTGAGAATCTCACCAAATAAGACGACGGAAGTATCAGAGTTTGAAAATGGTTTCGTTGGATGTCTTACTTTTAACTAGCAATGCTGCAAGACTTCTCCATAGGGACTTTTGGTGTTCTGAAAAAAGACTTTTCTTTTTAGTGACATAGTAATCAACTGATTTACAGTTTCATCCAATGAAATAAATTGTAGATAACATCTAGAAAAACTTTTACCGTACCACCCTGGTATAACCAAACTAATATATACATAAATGACTTTGCAATTTATGGGAAAAGGAAATGCATATTGTTCGATGAACATGTTAATTTTAAATATTACCTATGTTACCGCCTATGTTACAAATCGTAGATTAGCCCTCCCTTGTTTCTGTCAAAGGGACGCCACTCTGTTGTCCTAACGTCATAACTCTAAACCGCCGTATTAGATAAGTTTTCAGAATTCTTACATAAACGTCATGTGAGAGTAGAGGGTCGGTTTTTAACCAATTGTAAATATGTTATGTAATTGGAATTAACTTATTTGGAATATAACTGAAGAATTGATATTCGTAATATTTTTACATCTGATTTAGTGCAGTATGTATTCGGCATAGCTATGCTCTATTTACACAGCTCTGTTTGTCTAAACATACATGTTTTATATGAACAAGCCTTTCACACCCATGAATCTGTATATTTATTTTTTTGTTATCATTGTATACGAAAACGGTCATATCACAGAAAAAGTATAGTGTTATACAGCAATCAACCAATACACTGCTGCAGATTAAACTAGCTGTAGATAATTGACCAAGAAATAGCGTAGCTGAAATATCTGAACGTGGCATAAAACGTCAACGTCATTCAACCGATGCATCAGATGTCTGTGTTAATGATGACCTCAAAATATCACCAAGTACATTCTCGGAGCGACGATCAATCGAATTAAACAGTCTGGGGAAGCAACGACAGACTGGGCTACAGTTCACCTATAGTTATACCTCTGTCGGACGTTGACTGTTTTGACAATTACTAAACAAGACACATATCTGTCCGTTCGATACCGTCATCTCTAGTCAAGGGTTACTATTCCCTTTGCCCTTGGCGGATAATTCATGTATAATGGCACTCTGCTTCCAAGCAATTGATTGGGTGCGTAGGAACTTCTACGCATCCAATCAGAGGTTGTGTTATTAGAAGACTTGGCTAGGGAAAATTGCGGCGAATGTAACTGTAAACCGTGCGAGTTAACTAGAACCTTGATTGTTTTATCTGCCAGATGGCGTAGATGAAACTCTCATTGTTCCTTAATTATCTGCCAAGGGTTGAAATGCAGAGTAGCTGGGATTAGTATCCCTTGGCTAGAGAATATGCTTCAAAACCTGAGTGAAATACTTCTGAATATAAGTCTGATACCCCTATGGCTTCTAGACCGATTACTTCGTCTAAATAACAGCTTTACAGATGTTGAAGCTCTTGTATAAATGTACATAGTACTGTCTATATGCATCTACAGACGTATTCCAGGTAGAATATAACTCCGCGACCGGAACATCCGATATTCCCATAATATGTATACAATAAACCACTGCGGATTTTTTTTTTTCTTTTGTATGGCATTGACATAGTTGATGTATCCTAAAAACACTGAGGCAAACTAGGAGAAGAGTTCTGAGATTACAACAGGGGTAATGCCTTCGAAATTTCGCCCGATTTTCTGCTGTGTGCATCAAATATATAGGATGTAGGAAGTAGACTCTGTCGTGATATACGCTTAGCTCGGTGCTTAAGATCAATCGGACAAATATCGTAACCATCACAGCTATATTGATTATTAGTTTACTATGTTCTCCTGTTTTCGTATCCTTCTATAATTATTTATCACTATTTATTTGACTTTCAGAAATGTATTAGTAGTTGTACAAATAAACGGAAGGACAGCGACAGGTAAATTAAGGAACGGATAGCAGTGGTTATATAAAAGGAATGAAAAGCGATTAAATAATTTAGTGAACTTATAGCGCCAGCTTAAAGCAATGTTTTAGGCGTACAAAACATTCAACGCGAAAAACAAAATACGGTATTGGACGCATATCAAACTACCATAGTTGACGCCGGTTATATATTGAGAAGCACTGTAGATATATTTTGCTCCAAATGGATAGTCACTTAATATAACAATCGTTCGCTGAGCAGTTTACCTTTCAAGCCACTGAGTAATATGTTATAAATAACAATAAATCCGTTCCGCAGCTTGGACGGTTTGAGTGCTGTCACCATTAGGCAGAAAGCTGAAACGGATCACGAAATTAAAGACGGGAAGAGGGCCTAAAAGGACAATTTCATTAACATGCAGCAGAGAGCCGAAACGGGCCGCGAAATACATAACGGGAAAGGGCCCTAGAAGCACAATGTCACCAACAGCAAAGGGCCGAAACGGTGGATATACTATGTAGTAAAAGTAATTCCTCATGGCTCTTACCTAGGGACTCTTATCTTCAATATACTTATGAACGATCTGTTCCTCTCAATACATTCTTCACCTTATAATTATGCAGACGACAAAACTATATCTACCTGGGACAAATCCGTCGAAACTGAACTGGAAACATTAAATTGATGGGTTCAATCACAAACAACTTATTGCCAATCCTAGTAAATTTCAGGCCATTCTCTTTGATTCACCAGACTGGCAGGATCCTGTATTAAACCTTGGCGACATTAATAGAGAAATGAGTGAAACTGTCAAGCTGTTAGGTATAAATTTTGACATTAAATTTAACTTTGAAAAATATATATCTGATCTGTGTCAAAGTGGCTAGGCAAGTCAACGTTCTTAAACGATTGGCTCATTTGCTTGATTTTAAAAGCAAGTTAGCCATATGTCGATGCTTCATTTTATGTAACTTCATTAATCTAATGAAAACAAATCTATACAACATCAGATACAATCGAACGAAATTATACAATTGGGTATTGACAATATTTGCCTTAAATACATCAAGGATATAAACTACCGGGAATATGTCTTCGTATGTAATATAGTGTAATTTCAACTACACTGATAGAGGTGTGAAATGTTAGAATAAAGATATCAATTATATTTACATTCAGACATTTTTGTTTTCTGTCCATTACCAGGATTTTGTGGATTTTTATGGTTAAAATGAAATAAATGATGTAATAGATTCCAAATTAAACTGATCATTTTAGATTACATAACATACATATCAATTGCTAAAATCGGACTTCCTGTTTATTTAAGAATTCTGAAAACTTTTTTAATTATCTGTGAATGATATTGATACGTTTGTACACTCCTATGAGAATACCCTATATACCAGGTTCATTTAGGCGATCCATATTTATGAGAGTATCATTAGAATGTAACGTTGAGTATCGATAATCATTTGTGTATTAGACAGCAGTGTTATGGGCTATCAAAGTAACATCCAAACTGTCTGAGGATCATATTTGGGTAATGAGTCTATAATTATTCTCATCAACATTTCGATTTAAATATCTGCGATTTACTCAGATAATGTCTCGTCAAAATGCCTAGAGCAGAATTAACCACACGTTTCGAAATGAGTCTGTCGCTTCTCGATTGATATTAAAGGGAGCCAAGGAAGGACTTGTTGACAAAATCTAGGCCGCTACAGGAGAACATTATCACGTCTATTGCTATTGATGAGCCCATACACATGTGGTCAATGTTAACCCGGGACCAAATGAAGGAAACAGACAAAAAATCAGGCATTGCGGGCGGGACCTTTTTCAAAAATCGACAAAAACTTTTACTTGTTCAAGTCCTACGCAAATTAGACGCGTCCGATGACCAAGAGTTTATCACCAAATGGCATCAAGGCGCACTAGTCTAATCAGCGACCCCCTTTTCTCCTAAAAAATTGTTTAGTTACCTCGAATCTGGGTAAGGAGTATTTAATACCCACCTGTTACCCAGAAAGATTGAATACATTTTGGTTCTATTTCCGAAGGATGATATTCTTAAAAATGAAATATTATGCAGTATGTTCAAACTAAGACATTTTCATCCCAAAATAAGGGAAAATATGTTAATATTTCACCAATTAAAACTGTTCTGCGAGAATGAATAACCCCCGCGGTATGTGCTATAAAGTGTGTTGCTGGTCCGTGTTGCTACTATTGTTGATGACTTTTTTACTAGAATGAGTTAAGGTGGCTGTCATAGATTGCTGATGGTTTGCTGCATTGTTTTTGATATTCCAAAGAGGTTAAGCCGGCAACGGAATCTGGAATCTAGTTAACCAAACGAAGAGTTATCCCATAAATAAACGAAGCAATCTTAATATTCACTTTATAAACGACGCATAGTGTTGTTTGTGTCATCACAATTAAAAGATAATTTGAACTCGGATATCTTTGAGAAACAGGCACAATATATTTTAATATGCAAAAGTTTTCTCCATATTTTAGTTTGTGTCCAGTAATTTCAGAGAAGCCGAAGATAGGAGTAAGCCTTTATCTCTTTTCAACAACGTATTATATTTCTATCTGGTACGTTTATCGTGCATTCGAGAGCAGCTGTCTTGTCAGTAAAAATGACTCAAATGTCGTTAATAAACCCAGTGTTAACGGAAGACGGTAATACGTTATATATTAACTGTCAAAACATCATGTGACATTGGACGGAATGAACTTGGACGGCTCGACTCCTCGTCAATCATACTAACACGATAATGAAATCAAATGATTTCGCCAGTTCGACGGATATAGGTTATACACAAGTAGTGTAGTTTCAAAAACGTGAAAATCATTTTGACTCAATATTTTGACATTAATTTTATTTGCATTGCCTGAGATGCTATGATAAATGTTCGAAAGTTATGGTGTTCGGAATCATGCTACTAGTGTGTTAGGTTAAGTTATTCCACATTACTAGTTGTTTCAACGGACAGAGTGCCTATATAAAGGGCTTTTCTACACACTTGTTACAAACTTGCCAAAAAGGTATATTGTTTTTAGTGTCAGTCTATGAACTCGGGGACATAGGTATATGTATATTAATGTATAAGATATCTACATATGTTGAAAAGAAATTCTTTTTTACATAAGTGGAAATCTTTTCAAATGAGAGTTTCTATATTTAGCACATTCCGTTTAATCATTATCGACAACATGAGACTGTTCTGCTCCAAGGGTTCTACCTGGGTTTTATTAATTTCAAACGAGACAACATTGGGATATAGAAGGATGGCGGAAGAAAACAGTAATGACAAAATAAAACCAAATAATACAGTGCAACCCATATCCCTACCACGTATTTTATTAATTTCAGACGAGACATCATTGAGATAAACCAAATAAATCAGTGCAAACCAAATCCATACTGTTAAACTAAAAATATTAAATGAAACAGAAATAGTGTTGCATTCAGAATAGAAGCGACTCTCAAACGAAAGCCAATTCCTTTATAATCCGCGAAATACTATTAAACCATGCACCCATTGTTACATGGATTTGCAGTGGTGGTTTAATTATTAATACAGAATTTTGTCTTCTTGATGTATTTATGAGCACTGAGTTAGAAACAAATACGTGAATCAGTTTACAGACCGGTTTTCTCTTGGAGCCGAGAGACTTACACTGATAAGAATGTACAGAGAGCTATCATCTGGGGATTATTAATTGTTTTGATCTGACAGCTTATCTGTGTTTAATATTAATTATGTATCAACCGTCGGAATAGCTTTTGGGTTATATCACCTATTTTGTTGAAGGCCCTAGTGTGTTTAATTTTAACCAATGATTCCACCGTATTATTGAAGTATTTACCGATAAGAAACTTGAAACAGAATTAATAAGCTATCTCGTTTAACAAAAAGTCAAACCAATAACATTTGAAAATAGATAACCGAAACAACATCAACTGTTAAAATTAAGCATTACAATTTCCAGTCGTAGGCTCATCATAATAGAATACTGTGACCAAACAATGGGTGATAGGGAACACAACGAGATCAACAAAACCACGGTGCATGGTCTCAATATTGATAACCAATTGATATATTAACTCTTTGGAGTAGTCGTATGTATGCTTCCTGTGAGCAATAACTCAATGAATATCATGTTTATGCACACACACTGAGAATCTCACCAAATAAGACCACGAAAATACCAGACTTAGAAATTGGTTTCGTTGGCTGTCTTACTTTTAACTAGCACTGCTGCAAGACTTCTCCATAGTGACTTTTGGTGTTCTGAAAAAAGGCTTTTCTTTTTAATGACATGGTTATCAAATGATTTACAGTTTCGTCCAATGAAATAAATTGTAGAAAACATCTAACAAAACTTTTACCTTACCACCCTGGTATAACCAAACTAACATATACATAAATTAGTTTGCAATTTATGGGAAAAAGAAATGAATATTGTTTGATGAACATGTCAATTTGTAATATTCCCTATTCCGCATATGTTACAAATCGTGGATTATCCCTCCCTTGCCGAAAACCAATAACGTTTTTTAGAAAAGGGACGTCACTCTGTTGTCCTAACGTCATAACTGTAAACCCCTTATTAGATAAGTTTTCAGAATTCTGACATTAACATGAGTTGAAAGTAGAGGGTCTGTTTTTAACCAATTGTATATATGTTATGTCATCGGAATGAACTTATTTGGAATATAACTGAAGAATTTATATTCCTAATGTTTTTACATCTGATTGAGTGCAGTATGTATTCGGCATAGCTATGCTCTATTTACAGAGCTCTGTTTGTCAAAACATATCTGTTTTATATGAACAAAGTGGACACTGTGGAAATATCTGACTTGATTCATAGACAAAAAGATCAAGTGTTTGCCGATCACATTTTTTCCATTTATTTAGTGTTTTTGTCATGCATTATCGGATGTGTATTGTGGTGTAAAAAGTGGACCAACCTTCATCGCAAGCCGTGATTTTGAGAAGAACATTATATCATAATAACACTAAATTATGAAGTCGGGGTTGAAAAATACAGAAGAATTGTTAGTCTGACAGTTGTTTTGTCCACTAACTAATTTAAATCTATACCTGTATTAACTCCCATATATACAAATATATACTTTCTCACCCCGATGAAGTGCTCATAAAGTTAAAGCCGTTTTAGGAGAGCCAAGGCCATTACCACTGATTAAATTAAAATTGGGATAATCCGTACATTTTCCCATCTATTTTGAAACACCTGAAAGCAGTTACTGCTCCGTGTTTAACAAAGTGCAGTATTTTCTCATACTTCTAATAATGTCTTGCTTTTAACATATGGAGGAACAGTATTTGAGAAAAACCACAATATACATAAAAGTCACCTGCTGTGGTAGACCGCCCACAGGAAAGAGAAATACCCTCGAGGACAGCGCTCAACAAAAATCTATTGTTTGGTCAATAATACCGTAAACGACTTCCTTGCGTCGCAGGGAAATGGTATGTGTATATATTTTTGGTCTTTATGTCGCAGGGGAAATAGTATGTGTATATATTTTTGCCTAACAGTCTTAATGTATTTTCGTGTTTGCTGACATCAAGGGCAGTAACGTGTGTTTCTCTGGATGTTTGTATGGTATTTGTATGCAAATGTCACTACGGTATAAATACCGGTATTGTGGAAGTACCGTAGCAGTTCTTAAGCCACTTATACTGTGACTAACTCTATCTGTTTTTGTACTTCCATGCAGGGACTCCATTCCTGCGATTTGAGGGGAAATAAATTCATGATTAAAGCCAGTGGCGTCCATGTTCTTAAATATTCACTGATGGAAACCCGAAAATTAGTCCGAGACCGTCACGTGACACTTGTAATTACCGTTTGGTGCGCAGACTAATTGTGTCTGACATTAGAAAGTCTGGTGTAAACTAGTTATTGAATTATTTGTCTGCAATTGAGAAGAAATTTATTTTAAAAACGGGATTCCATCTTTTTCAATAACTTGGAGTTGACATAAAATATCACTGGAATTTCGATTTGTTTCTAACGAGTGTGGTATTCACACAATTCTCACAATACAGAATTTCTTTTAAAATTATATTTCCCTTCTCACTAGATCATTTCTATTGCACTCAAGGGCAAAACATCAGGGTAGCCGCCTTCGCTGTTGGCGGAACAATTTTCTTTGGCAAGTTTGTCCCAAAACACATCAAAGCAAACGATTCAGAGACGATATATATGTTAAGTGGATTGACTTGGCGGATATCTTTTCTGGTTGACATTTGTCTCGAGGGTCTTGAGACGTGTAGGCATACTCATTCATGTGGTAATTTTGTTTCAATCTATTTGCACAATTTTGGCTCTCATATCAAACAAATATAATAATTTATGATATTGGAATTTAGTCTTGGACTATTTAGTTTCATCTTTACCAGGACTGTTCCGAGAGAGGCGCAATTAGGCGATGTTGGCAGATTTCTCCAATAGGTCACATAATTGATTGTCGCTTTCTATGTGAGCACTGAAGTTCTAACCACAAACCGTCGGAATATACGGTTCTGATACACTGTCTTACATCATGGTTATTTGAGGGTTCTTTAGACGTCTGCTCTATATGGAACCATTACCACAACAGCGGTTATATGGAGTAAATAAATAAGTGGAGATATACATTTTGTGATTGTCTCACAGAGAACCATAAAGGTTTGAATCAGAAATATGACCGAAGAACCTTAAAGGGTTCCATAACAGCCATACATGTATAAGAGTCTATACGTCCAAGTTATTATTTATATTATGATACACCCTTTCGATGTAAGATTTTACCAAAAATAAATCTCAAAAGCCAAATATCACAAGAGGAGGAGTATACAACTTCACTGCATGTGCTTTGCGATTAGTCTACACAATCTGTGGGACGTTGTTAATATGCACAACAATGGGTTAACTTTGTTTGGCTTTTACACTCATCTCCACAATTATCAAATAGTATTGGAGAATTGCTTACCGCCACTGTCTACATGTTGCTAAACACATTGGTCAGTTAATCAAGCAATTATTTAAAAACATATTTAAAAGTGCTGAAGTTTAAAAATATTGTAAGCATATGTATAACCTACATTGACAAATCTACATTTCATACTCAGATATAGTACACACAATCTTTACGAAACGCCGAACGGTTCCGATTTGGCCTAGTTAAAGATTAAACAGTTTAATATTTGAGCTAAATTGTATACTTAATGACTGCACATACATGTACGGCAACAAGCACATACTCTAAGACGGTGCGTGCTTTACCCCCGTCAAACGATATTTATACACAACCTGCTCAATGCAGTGCTGAGCCCAATGACTAAAGGTAGTGGAAGAATACTAAATTTTTAGCATTATGGAAACGCTCCATGTTTTTGGTTGTACTCATGTCAATTATTCTTGGAACACATCACCGTTATAAGTGAAATACCCTTAAGCACAGCATCAAACGCCAGTCAATCAGTCAATAAATAAATAAATCGATCAATCATACCGTGCTAACAACGTTGAATAACGTTGTCATTCAGTTATTTAAACGTACCGGCGGGTGTCATAACTTTGTTCATAAGAAAGAGCAATTACAACAGTTAAAGGTTTATTATTTAAATTCTATATTTGGAATGTTTTTTTAGAAATGGATATCAGCTAGATGGATGTATAACAACCCCGTCAGATGTCTGTGTTAATGATGACCTCGAAATATCACCAAATACATTCTCGGAGCGACGATCAATCGAATTAAACAGTCTGGGAAGCAACGACAGACTTCACCTGTCCTGTGAAAGTTGATAACGAATTAGGCTGGGACGGTGCTAAAGTTCACCAACCTCAGTCGGCCGCGGACTATTTTTAACAATTACTTAACAAAACATATCTGTACCTTCGAGACCTGGATGAATTACTTCTGAATACAAGTCTGATATCCCTATGATTTCTTTTTTTTTTTTTTTTATATAAACTTTATTGTAATGATTTACACATTAAGCGATACGCTTATA
>JARFOD010100582.1:0-16568 GCA_031763545.1 Mopalia muscosa
AGAGATCTATTCAAACAATAATTGACACTTACACAGCCATAAAATGTCAAGTGCTTTAATAAAGCGGGAAAGGTAATCCCCCTCCCCTCCCCCCACCTTCGGTGCTAAGTAAAGCAATTTTGCTACCTAACAAACTGCCCCTAGCCAAACTACTAAATTGAAGGTCAGTAAATAAACATGATCGTTATCACTTCTTTTGTCAAAAGATTTTTAATGTAACAAAACTAAAAACATCTCCCAAAATACTGAACTCAACCAGAGGCTGTTGCTGGAGATTCATATTTTCTCACCTTTGCCAAATATCATATGCTTTATGAGACAATGCCTTTTTTTGCAGGCGGCCAGGTTGACATTAAAATCAAACTGTAAATGTTAATAACATAATGTAACATCGAGGGAAGTGTGGCAAAAGCCAGAAGAGTAAACCTTGTCAGACAGCTATAAACGTAATTGACCAATATTAAATATACGCTCTCAATATTAATCTTCCTCATAAACTTTAAAATATGTTTTATCATCATGTCAAAACAATTATACAATATTTGATTGCATATTTAAAGTTGACCTTGAAAACATATTATGAATAAAATCTTTTTTCTTAATTTATTTTATTCCAACCTTTTGGGACATATTGATCAGATATATCCTATATAGGACACTACTGATAAATAGTGTGCTTATATTAGTAAGCTTTGGCGGTTAGTGGGTGTCATGGAGCCACAAAAAAGGTTTACAGTTTACTGCTGCCAGATTCCTATATCATTCTGGTCCAAACATTTTATGAGTGCAATAAAATTTAGAAACTCAAAACATGAATGCCAATCAGATAAAGTCGACTAAATTGACAATGATGATCAACATTTATCATTCATATAGGTCATTCAACAAGTTTGTGTATTACAATGAATAACAGTCAAGTCTATTAATTTCGCAAAAGTATTTACCGAAAACGCATGATCATTTCAAATGAATAACCTGTAAGGTTATACATTATTGAGCATAAGCACCAGAGAACACCACAAAACAATTAAAATGTCCTCTTGCAATAAAAATGCATCGTCTTGGTGATGTCACAATGACATCAAAACTCTGATGTCCTTTTTTCTAACAAGAAAACTAAGTGATAATATCACTGCTAAAGTTACAATAAATGAAAGGCTCCTAAGTGAAATTTCTAAGGGTGTAGTGTGAGAATGCAACGTTTAACAAATAATTATGCATCTTTTGTAATTCTTCTTATTGTCCTTAATTTCAGATCATTTGTTAAGCTCAACCCGGCGCTTGAGACCAAGTCAATATCAAAGAAAAGTGGTGTAGCCAGCAATAAAGTGGTTATTCTGCAATGCATCCCAGCAGTTTGAATGGAATATGGACTAGTGATGGCAAGTGACTTGTACATATACAAGGCGCACAGACTCTACAGACTTTTATTGGTAGTATTGCAAGCATAGTAAGAACTCTGAAGAAAGATAGATAATTCACATTGACCGTAATGCTTGGTTGCAACAAACCATCAAAAGTAATTTTAAATGAAACATGTCGGTATATAAATATATACAAACAGCTGATGCAAACAATAAAGTCAAGTGCAAATTAAAACAACTGAACAATCAATGCTATTAAAATGAAAAAACACACATTTCGTTAGTACACGACAGGCCTGGAATAATAAAGGACAAATATATTAAAGTAAATCACATTAAAGTAAAAAGTGTAATGAACTCGTCTTCTTCACCCATTCTTGTAATTACAAGGCACGAATACGACTGTAATTTTTGTTGTTGTTGCTCCCGTTGCGAGCATCGTCATTTTGGCCTCCATATACTCAATAACTTATTTATAGACTTTAATTAATCCGGCCAAAGCACGGCGTTAAACAATCGGCCAATCAATTAATTTGACCAAATACGATATCGAGACTACACGCAGAACAAAGGCGACGTCTTTGGACAAAGACGAAGGCAGTGGGCAAATACCACGGCATTGATAGAAGACGAATAAAGAACTATAAAGACGAGCAAATGCAATCTCTACCATAGGCTCACTGGCATTCACCTTTGTGTGAGAATCGGCACTACCTTTTTGTTTTACATGAAACCTTGATTATATAACGTTAACAATGACGTCAAAGGCACTATAGGTGTTTTTGACGTTTTATGTAGCAATATACTCTGCATGACGTCATCAACGCAAGTGAACGTTGAGGTTGTGATGACGTTTGATTTTGTACAGATAATATATCTATGTGAAATGTCACCAACATAATCCCTTTGATTTTTGTGTTAAAAACATGACATATTCTCATGAATTACCATTACTGATTAAATTTAGATGTTGTTATAAATTTTTTACTTAAATACTAGCTCAAAAATGGTTTAAAACGTTTATAAAATGGTTTCGTCAGGATTTCTGACGGTGAGCCTATCACAGAGGGGTATGCTGAGAGAACGGAAACGAAACGAAACGTACCTCCTGCGCAGGAGATTGGGGCCGGTTGCTCAAAGCACTATTAAATTTAACCCTCCACTTGCATACAACTTGCGGAACGTGGATTGTTGCGATACTACAGAATATTTCACTGTTCCGTTGAATACTGCTGTAAACTGGAGACATACAACCGTGTCACCCTATGGAGATATAGTCATACGTATCTACACGCAGCTATAGTAGCTAGTTACAGATACACAGCTGGGTCCAGCTATTTTCCCAACCTGGATATATCGGTTAAAAAGCATTGATAAAAAATATTGTATATACTTGTGTCAATATCCCTTAATTTCATGCTACAATTGTACACATACAAGGCATGCCAATACTGTAAGCGACTATGTCTGTCGAAAAGTTGGTGTGTTAGAATGTTGTTGTTGCACCAATATACCAAATTACTGGATTATTCATGTTGATATTATATATTTTTTTCATTGCACAGCCCGACGACGTCGCTGTTATATTGCATTGTACTCAGGTCACTTACCTGTTTGAATTACAGACTTTTGCCATCTGAGGCGCTCCTCAAACCGGAAGTCATGAGAGCGAAGTTACTTATCTACTTGTCGCGCGTTTGTCTTCGACCATAGGCGTCGGAAGATAATCCAAAGTATAGCACACTATCACATCACAATATGATAGGAGGTTTTAATGGCTTCCTAGGCTACGGAAGCTCACGAGCTTTACATAACCACAGACGCGTTCTAGGCCATTTTCGGCATATAAAACAATATGGTTACCAAAAGCTTTGTTTAATTATTTTTTCCATTTTTTTTTTTTTCGTTTTCATGCAGATCAGTTATTCATTGCTTTTCTTAAAAAATTCTAACATGTGTAGACTTCGCGGCATGCATTTGCGAAGTAAACGAGCCGCCACGGAAATACGATGTACGTTTGGGTCTGCTGAAAAATATCCATGAGAAATCCAATGTGTAATTGTTATCAATTTAAAATGCGCTAGGCAAAGTAAAAGTTGAAAGACAAAAAATCCTTACCAGCTCTTGGAACTTTCACCCTCATTAAACTCGTCCATTGTCTTAGCCAAGACATCAGCAACACCGCCCGTTCCCTTGATGAAAAAGAACAACAAAACCATTGATGAAATCTATAGTTTTTTTTAATATTTTTTATTATCAAAACCAATTAAGGTGTGATTTAAAAGTTCCCATCTTCACCATTTTTTTCACAATTCTATCAAGGTAAACGTCGACCTTAAGTCATATAGACACGCCACATGGGTTTCTCATCTGACTTGTCATTTCAAACAGTCGTCAGGCAGCATTCATATTGTGATGAAATGGTAAAAGCCTCGTTGCATGATATGGCATGTCCGTGGATGTCATGATGATGGTGAAGTTGTACCGCCTCTGTCTCGTCGGGACACATCTGCATGACGTCATAGTCTGGATTCGTGAACTTCGCAACACAATCACGATTCATCACAACCCCTAATGACACCATCAGGATCTCGACGACGATGCTGAGAATTGCCAGGATCAATCAAGGCATGTCCGGAAAAACCAAGAACTGTTCAAAAACTTTGAAAAAATCACCGAAACGCTTGGCAATTTTGAACAAGGACATTGCTTGGAGGCAGTCGAATCCGGCAGGGCTAACCAGAAGGCCAAATTGTTCTTCCAGCTGAGAGAAGGTCAATCAGACCTGTAACCTGGACAATGTAACTCGTCATCATACGGATAAGGTAGAACTGGATGGCTACCTATACCAAGCATGTGGTGCTGTATCAATCCTTCGATAAGTGTCCACAAATCTTAATAAATCGTTTTAATGTATCTGTGAATCGCGACCCTGATGTAATGTCTGCCGTTCCATGGTGAAGTATCAGTCGGAAAGCTTTCGTGACCACTACGTCGAGACATCTTACAACCGATATTGTCCTTTTAGCATCAACACGAATACAATCTGTCTTAATGTGAAGAAGTCGCACAGGAATGTTCAGGGTTTAAACATATGTTTTTGAATGCCAATCAGAATGGCCTGGGGTAAATAAGGGCGATAAATCCATTCTCATATCACCCTAAATTCCTACGTATGGGATTGACTAACAAAAGACAGTTTTGAATTTAATAATTATACTATAAAATGTGTATGAATTGTCAGACGTGTATACAAAAAATGAATAGGATTAATTTAGAGAAGTGTGACCTATCAACGAAGTGTAATTTAGAAAATAATATTATTTCTAAAAGTAAAGATATAAAAGGAAAACAAGTAAACTGTGAGCTTTCATACAGTACCTGCAGCACGAGCACAGGTATGTTGTTTTGTACGGCTTCAAAAAGTGTCTGTAGGTGAGATAGATCTCCGCCCAGCAATACCTTCACTACAGGCAAATGACGGGACCCTGCAAAGACAAGACATTTTTATCCTAATTGTAATCTGATTGTGCTTACGTTGTATGGCAAACCGTTTTGTCACCTCTACCTTCATTCTACATGAAGTAGTTTTGCTTTTATTTCACTTATCTACAATTCTTTTTCACATATGGGAAATTCTTTTTACTTATTTTCAAAAGATTTTCACTTATGTGAAAAACAATTTCACATAAATAAAAATGCATTTTATATATGCAGAATTATTTTCAACATACGTCGCAATCTTTTCAACATATGTAGAAATCTTTTCAACATAATTAAAATCCTTTTCTACATATGTTGAATTATTTTCCGCATATGTGAAATTATTTTCCACATATGTGAAATTCTTTCCCACATATGTTAAATAAGTAATTTATTTTACATATTTGGAAAACAATTTCACATATGTGGAAAAGAATTCAACATATGAAGAATGAAGGTAGAAACTCTTTCCCACCTATGTTAACTAAGTCATTTAATTCACCTATTTGGAAAAGAATTTCACATATGTGGAAAAGAATTTCACATATGTGGAAAATAATTCAACATATGTAGAATAAAGGTAGAGGTGATAAAACAGCTTGCCAAAGCGATGGGTAGATGACGATAATTTAGGAAACGAAAATTTAGAACTAGCTAATTCAACAAGCCAATAAAAACTGATTCTCCGGCCTCCTGCTACCAGAGATTTTGATTTTGTTGTTTTCAACCCCTTGGCTAAGGGCAGTTTGTTTGAGTAGCAATGCTGTCTTTACTTAGCACTAAAAAGAAATTAACTTGCCAACATTAAGGAAATGCTCCACATCTTGGTTGTGCTAATGTCAATGACTGTAGGAACACCCCCATCATATAAGTGAAATACCTTTAAGCACGCCGTAAAACACAAATCAATCAAGTTGTTCTCATCTTTTGATCTGTATTAGCAAGTCACGAAATATTTCACCAGCTTTTTCATGTCAATTTGCTTATTTTTAAACGTCTTAAAATTCGGTTTAATTACTATTGACGTTTTTTTTTTATTATAATTCTTTATTCAACAATGTATTAGTCTGATTTGCGAACGAACTTTAACGAGAATATCCTGTTTTCGAAAGTATACAGAGAATATTAAACGCTACTCGCACTAAATAGTACTCGTGCCTGAACGCTTCCATTTCGTCAAACATATACCAATAACCGCCGCAAACAAGAGGAAATGGCTGAGCAGACGGCCACGAGAGACTGGCAGCTCAGGTGTTTCCCCCTTATGCGGTGAAATTTGAGTGAGGTTTTTGTCTCAAGGGCCGTGGGGAAAATATTTGTCATGTTTGATATTTTCTGCAACGATATGTCAAGACATCATCGTGTGCGCTGAGTGTAAGCTACCGTCTGAGCTAGAAAAAGTAACTGACCAATGCGAACGCGTTGCTTTGTCACGTGAGATCAACATGGCGTCTGATATGGCATGATGCTGATAAATGATGCTTGAGTAGAGGTGAGTTAGCTCAGGTGGTAGCTTTCTCGTTTGCGACGGAAAAAGTAGTGAGAATGTAGCTGAGCTCCAAGCCTCTCGAGGCCGACAGCTCAGCCAGTTCATCTCGTGTGCGGCGGGCTTAACACACCCTTGTTAGCTCTTTTAACCAGTAGGTTTTCCATCTTAACACATAGGTCTTGTTGCAGATTCAAAGCCTTGTCAAAGAATACAAACATGGAGTGACCATTCACCAGGTAGGTTTTGATTTCAGGGCGTCTCTGATGAGGTGTTTTCTGAAATCAAGAAACAACATCATCAGCCTACGATATTCCTCGCAGTACAGTAGAAAGTACGGGTATTGATTCGGCAGATATCAAAAACACAACAGAAGTAAATAATACTTATTCTGAACTCAAAATAAGCAGGTCCAGTAACTAGAAGTATGCAAGGGCCTATTGTTATAAATCACAACATGGTGGTTTTTGATAAGTTTTTAACGATGCATGTGCGCAGGAGATGTTACGTTCATCCATTCCGCGCATCGTAATTCCACAAATGATTGGTGAATCATGGGTAATATAGCTTCAGCTAATTGTGCCTTGATTAAAAAAATTACAAGTTGTGAAAAGAGCACGGCTGTTGTATTTCATGCAGTGTTTTTATGTGACGTATACACATACGAAAATACTTATTGTTGGCAATATCTTTTATTTGACTGGCTTTCCCATGATTCCTCAACAGAGTTTTTGATATTAAAACTTAACTTAAGAAGGTGTAGAGAATGTCTTCAATGTCGTTGATTGTAGGTAACGGAACGTTTCATACTTCTATTTGATCTGGTATATTCAAGAGGGAAAAGAATTCGCAGACCAAAACTGTCCTATTGTTCAATTCTTAAATTTGTAAAAATTGAAAGATTGTCAAGTAACGCGCAGAGCCTGAGAAAATATTGACAAAATGTAACCTTTCTTCAAAAAGATTTGCAATAACCAAAAGATGAAGATGATGATTTAATCCCAGTCACCATCAAAAGGTAACGAGACAATAATAACACTTTACCTCCTGATGATGATTTAATCAAAATCATCATCAAAAGTTAATGAGACAATAATAAAACTTAAACTCCTGATGATGATTTAATTAAAATCACCATCAAAAGGTAATGAGACAATAATAAGACTTTACCTCCTGATGATGATTTAATCAAAATCACCATCAAAAGGTAATGAGACAATAATAAAACTTTACCTCCTGATGATGATTTAATCAAAATCATCATCAAAAGGTAATGAGACAATAATAAGACTTTACCTCCTGATGATGATTTAATCAAAATCATCATCAAAAGTTAATGAGTCAGTAATAAGACTTTACCTCCTGATGATGATTTAATCAAAGTCGATATATTAACGTTAAAATCCACCTGTTCAAGTTTCTTTGGTACCTTTTTGTGATCAAGCTGTTCACTTGATCAACTTAAGACCTTTTTCATACACTATAATATAGAGATGACTAGTATACTTATCATTTAAATTGTCCTACCACAGAGTGCTTCAACATTGCTTGGTCCCAAAGGGCGACCCCTAAAACCGGTACAGCGTCCGACCTTTGCGCCCTGTGCGCCTCTGTTACAAGGTGGTTTAACGGAGTGTCAAGCCCGTTTGTGATGACCCAAGCTCCTTTACAACAACAAAGACAATCTTATTATAGAAAAAATCCGAATGCCATAGTGACCACATCAGTTACCGACGTCGATCATAATAGCTATGAATGTTTGTAAATGGGAAAATATATATAAGTAAAAGTTATGGTTTTTGATTTTTACAAGCAACCATATGCGTTTTTATGTTGACAAAGTACCTATTTGCCAGCTGTAAGAGCTCTGGAAAATATCCGTTTCTTAAATCCGAGTGAAATTACAAATTAACTAAATCAAAATAAAAGGTATTCATTGTTTATGTCAATTGCTTATAATGTGTACATGGTGCTGTGTAAACTCTAGACAGTAAAACTTTATCTTTACCTGTGGTTCTTAATGTCAGTGATAAAATGTCTCTAGAAACGTTCAGAATCCATTCATTGTCATTCTCTTTCATGAGATCCCCAAGAACAGACACGATGAGACCTGGCTCCTGGAAATTATGATTGTTCATCAGCTCATGCAAGATCTTGTTGAAACGGTCGTGCTTCATGGCGTTGGGGTACAATATGACGTACTGAAAAATAAAACCATAGACTAAATTAAATTGTTTTTTGTGAGTTTGTTTGTTTTATTGGGGTTTAACGTTGTAGGCCTACTCAATGATATTTCACTTATATGACGATATGTTGTAACCCGCCTCGCCCACACCAGCTCTCCGGATTGCGTGACTCGTTCGTTTACTTGAGCTCGACACAGGGATTCGAACCAGTGAACAGTACACGCGTACAGTATGAGTAGTTGTATACACCAACCAATTAACCACAGTCGAGCCGTATTTAGCTGGATAAACTATACCATTCAGCGCAGTTGGTATTAGAATATTGTGTGAACGTAAATATGTAGTTTGACTATTAAAACATATTCTTTCAACATTGGCCTAATTAAACAAAAATACAATTTGTGCCTCTATACGATTTGCTGAAGAACGTGTTACTTAAAATAAAGTGGCAATAAAATTTTATATCACTAACTGCAGCTTCCATTTTATCTTCGTGGTACAAAATATACAATTATGCTGATGTAAGATTACAAACGACAGACTATGTGAGATCTCATTTTGGCACTTTTTGTATATTTGCGGAGCCAATGCCTCAGAGTCAAATGTAGGGAAAAGTCTAAAATTGTCTGAATGTGATAAAAAAAATTAACTTCAAGACAAAAAATATGTTATCCATTAGACCAGGGGGCCGAGGTTATCAAAGTCCTTGGGTATACTCAACATGATAGTTCGTGCTCAGCTAAATCGACTCCGGAGTCCGTGTTCGAAACCCTAAGTAAATAAAACATTGAGAACGCTTTCCGTGCTTAGCTGAGCACGAATTCTGAGCAAGCTTCGGACCGCCCAAGACCGTACTCAACGGGACTACAGAGTTGTTTTAATAATTAACTGGCTGCAAATAACTTTTAACGTACCGTTTTCGATTAGATTTTTTTTATAAATAGAGGTTTATAATGGTCACAACATTATTATCAGTGACAAACAAAATGGCCTCGAAGCAGCGGACAAAATCAGCGTAGTGCTTTTTTTCCCTTCATTCACAGAAGAGCCCCACAACAGTGTGCTCAAGATTTGGAATTTGCATTGATTTTGTACTCCGCTGAGAGCGTGCTCAACACATTTTATAACCACCGAATAGGCGCTCAACTCAGCGGAGCACGTACTCAAAGAGTTTAAGCACAGTATGCTTTGGGTTTTATAACCTCGGCCCATGGTTTATTGTCCTATGGTATTTTTGCTGAGTATACTTGGATGACTAACAATAAGCACGAAACTTGTCAACACAATTGTCAACGTACAATACAATTTACAAACATTTATTTTATTTACTGCCATACATCTAACGCCCTTTGGCTAATGGTTGTGTATTTTAAATATTGTCATACTGTATACATGTCATTGGGCTAAATCCATTTTCCGACACACAACACATTTCAAAAAGTGTTTTTAAGAACGACCGACCAACAATCTTGGTTGATTGACTGATTGGTAAATTAGTGTTTAACGCCACATTAAAGTTTGGACGGCACTCAAACGAATAATTAAAATTCGATGGAATTCTTTTAGATCAAATCTGAACGAGAAACCTTCACCCTTAAAATATCATTTATGATAAAATGTATGTGTGTTAGCTGGTATGTAATCTGAATAAAAACCTCAAAAGATAACAAAACTTTGACGAACGTACATCAGTCGTTCTGCCCTGTTCGAACTTGATGGAACCAAAGCAGTAACCGTGATATAACGCAACCACCTGGAAGATAAAATAATTAGTTGTTTATATGCTCACTGCTCAATTTGAGCACGGTACCGGGGTACTTAAAATTGTAACAATAATTCATAAATTACAGTGATAATATAGCAATTACTTACTTACATTTTATATTTATCATAATCAATTTTTTTGAGACATTGAGACTTTATCTTAAAAGACAAAGCAAGCTATGTTATTATGAACCTGGAATAACGAACGACCGATTTACTCACATGCAACTGTTCGTATGCTACAGTATCATAAATCGATGTTTTGGGTAGAATTATTCCAGGCGAAATATTACTTAATGTGCCAACAGGATTGAGAGGTATTCGGACACGTTAATAATTTAATACCATTTTCTGCTCCGTGCTTTGGGAGAGGATGTGCCATGACTGAATTACCTTTCGGAGACGAGGTGACGACGGATAATGGACAGTTTCAACCGGAGGATTTTCCAACTGGCCTTCGCCATCCTCTACAAAGTCATAAACATATAAACTGAATGAACAAGTGGACAAGTGAGTTGTAATAATGGTGTACCTGATTTATTCACTAATATACTGGAAAATCATTCTGGTGAATGAATTAATGAATGAATTAATGAATAAATTAATTAATTAATTAATTAATAACTGAGTTATAGTATATGACAAGCAGTTTAATCAGTTCTACCTTTATTCTACATACGTTGAATTTTTTTCCACATATGTTGAATTCTGTTCCACATAGGTGAAATTATTTTCCACATATGACTTTATGTTACATATGTGGAAAAGAATTTCACATATGTGGAAAAGAATTCAACATATGTGGAAAAGAATTGCACATCTGTAAAACTAATTATTTATTGCACATGTTGAAAATAATTTCACTTATGTAAAAAGAATTCAACATATGTGAAAAAGAATTAGACATATCTAAAATAAGCCTTTATTGAACATTTGTGGAAATCTTTTTCACTTCTGTAAAGTTTAAATGTGAGTGGAATTATTTTGTAGATATGTAAAATAAAAGCATCCAAGACCTCAATTACCAACTCTCCTTCACAGTCTGTATTTAGCGGCAATGAATTTGCTCAAAAAGTACAATCCGATCAGAAAGACATCCTTCCTTTGCATTTGGCAAAGCATTTGTTATTTTCTAGCGAAGAATAAATCAGGGAAACTACATTTGTTTTATAGGCCTACAATTGCGACCGATTCTATAGAGAGCATTACTACGTCTGATTATTCGGGAAAATAAAATTATGTAAACTAAAATAAAAAATACTTTATAAGAATAAACACGTCTGTACTCAATGACGTATATACAGCATGTAGGTTATTGTCTGCGCCTTGTTTTGTTGTTGTTTTTTCTTTCTACAGTGGACAATTTTCTAACCAAATTGACTTGGGAGGCTAAGCTTGCACAGCACGTGGAATATATTCCTATTTTCTTTTCATTCGTCTTGAAAGTCTACTCAAGACGATATGATCACAGACAAAGGTTTGATACGGTCCCTTGCTGTAGGGCGAAATCATTTCTCAGTTTTTTGATAAGTGGAACTCTTTTGTATCTATCTAAAATGAAAGTTTATTTTACTTTATTTATATGTGAAATAGTTAAGTTTTGGTGTTTTATTTTACTTATGTGGAAAGAATTTCACATATGTTGAAAATATTTCTACATATGTGGAAAATTTCTAGATATGTCACTCAGCCGTCTCTTAGCCGTTTGACAAGTACTGAGTAAGCCTGAGGCACGCCACTGGGCTGTTCCACGGCTGTGGGACGGTTTACATAAAACTCGAGAAACAGGGCCTGGAGGTCGAATTCAGCCGCATTGCGTAGATAGACGTCGACGTAATCTTCATTTGAAGACCTTATAATCATGGGGTATACCCGTCAATAATGAAGGACGCACAACAAGCATCAGCATTACGCCGCGAGCTCGAAGCAGCCACTTGCATGTGGCCAGACTAGCCCAGCTCTCGCGTGGCCCTAAAGGCCCTCCATGGCCCGAGAAGCCCTGTCTCCCGACGACCCCGAGGCGCTGGCTAGCAAGGCCTTTGGCGTGAACCACGCCGCGAACCTCGATAAAATGAAAAGAACGACTGGCGAGCCACGCCGGCAAATCTCGTGCACTCCCACAGCTACACAAAGGACATCGTCAGCATCGATATGAAGGCGAGACCGCCCACTGGTTCAGGCGGTTCGGCCATCTGGGACACCGTATGGCTCGCGCTCCATCAACGGCCCGCTGCCCGTCGACATCGGCACAGGCTTCGCCCGTGTCCGCTCGTGGGAGTTTGCGCCCGACTGCCACGTCATACCAGCGTGGTAAGGAGGCCACCTTGTCGCGAAAGGCTAGGCTCCAACAACCCTCATAGCATATCTTACCAAGAAGGGCCTCCTGACCCATCTCGAGGTCACAGAGGTGCTCCTCGCTTTCAGGCTTCAGCGCATCGTCTGGCACCCAGATAACTGAGACCAGGCGTGTTCGGTCATGGACATGTTCATCCAGGGCTCCAAGGCCGACAGCAAGCATATGACACGGCTCCTAAACAGCGACCAGGGCGAACTGGAATTCCTAGTAGACGGCTTTTGCAAAAGCAGCTCCATAGTGGGTGCCCCCCTTCGGTGTCCTCTGGGCTGGGTCTTGACCTACTACGACAAGGCCCAACCCCTATACACTCACCTGCGAGCAAGCAAGCTAGCCTACCCCTACCTCAATCCCTAGGCGGTGCTCCGCCAGTTCACGTCCGAAGAAGCCGTCCAGGTAGCAACGCACAGTCTCCCTCCCCGGCACCCGCCCGTCCATGGCCAAGCTAGACGGCGTCGAGGACTTCATCGATCCCGGGCCTTGCGCCTGAGGGGGGAACTATGCCTCGAGTATCTGCTCGGGAAGCCTGCGATGCCCCCGGCTGCCCCGACGCAAAGGCTGACCACTAGGAGTACAATCACCTGCTCCCCGACAACTTGGCACTCAGCCACTGGGACCCGCTAATGCGCCTCGCGCTCAGCTATCTCAACGGTGACGTTCGCGCCCGAGACCCCTGGTACTCGCGCCCACCCGACATCCTGTGAAGGCGATGAGAACCCAGGAAGTGAAGGTCCAGACGTTCCACTCGTTATGGGCGGGAACTACACGCCTGTCTGCGCGAGGCTACCGCGTACTACGAGAAGACCTTGAAGGGCGCGATGCGGCTCCAGCCAAATAGTGTCCAGTGCCGGGACATGCGCGTGCTATCCCCAAGAGTGATGGCTGGGATGACTTATTGACCGAGTGAAAGCCCATGTCACGCTGTCGCGTCCAGCAGCTTCTCTTTGAGCGCCACCTGCAAGCCTTCCCCAGGGAGCTAGTCCCCCTCATCTATTGCCCGCTGGACACCCGGAAGAAGAACGTTATGCTGACCATCCCGGGCCCTCTCCTCGACGAAGTCAAGTCGGACCACCTGGAGCTCGTACTTAACGTCAGCGTCGATGCCGGCGCAGATACCGTCCAGGAGTTCGTAGACGGCAAATGGCCCGACTTGCCCTGGGCTACGCTATGACGGTTCACTCAAGCCAAGGCCTAGCGATCGATGACCCCAAGCGTGTCTGGTTCGTGGATGACCACATCTCGTGAAGCATCCTCTATTTCCTCGCCGTGAGCCGCGTTGCGTATCTCAGCCAGCTGCGCCGCTACTGTCCACCGCCAGAGCTTGGCTGCCCGCCCGGCCCGCCGGAAGACGCCGCGAATGTGCATAGAAACATCGCCCGCAAGATTGCCGGCTAAAAGCGGGTTGACGCGCAAAGGGACACGCCAACGACCTGCGCTGAGATCGTCCTAGCTCTGCGAGAAAACATCGCGGCCGGTGCGCCGCCTGCTGCTGCCCGCTATTATGGTACTTCCAGCTCAAGGATACCGCCAGTTCGGCGTTGACCGCCTAGACAACGCCCAGGGCCAAACCAGGGACAACATCCTCCTGACCTGCCTGGAGAGTAACCGCCACCGGCGGACGGCAGCGTTGCGTAGAATGGGTTGTTCGGTCGGGAGGCTCCCTCAGATGAGCTCTCATTATCTGAGAACACCATCAGAGGGTAACTTTGTGTCTCGGGGCACTACAAGAAGCTATTTCCGAACGAAGCCTCGTTCAGGTCCATCCAGCAGATAGTACAGCACTGGCTTTTCAGGCTTCTTGACCGAACGCCCTACCTGGAACACCCTACCTGTGGGAACATACAGGGTCAGCAGAGCGCGACGCCCGCCCTCTAGCTCATAGGCTGATAGAGATACCGAACACCAACACCCGTGGAGAGCGGCCAGAAACAAAATAAAAGGGTTTTTGTGCAACCGATTGGCCTTGATGGTCGCCTTTGTCTTCGCTCCTATGAGCCTGGTCTCATCATCATTCAAAGCCGCAATGCTTGCGGGCAGCCGAGAAACCCAGTCGGACGACAGCACGACAGACGGGAACCGCATCTCTTGAGAGTACTGATGTCAAAAGAGTCGCTCAGATAGGGTGAGGTTGAAAAGATCCCCTGATCCCGATGGACATCCTCGCTGCACCGTCGGACTTAGACGTCGTGTTTGGCTAGAAGCTGGCTCACCGCGCATATGAAATCGGCGCCCTGTGTCGACCTGTAGTAGACTCGACCAATTCAGAGGACTCGCTTGTAAATGCGTGAGAGAGCGTCAGCAGCCCCTTTAGCTTCTTTTGTGGCCAACGGCTCGGCCTCTTTCTAGCGCAAAGCTACGTCGACGACTG
This sequence comes from Mopalia muscosa, assembly GCA_031763545.1. Lineage (NCBI taxonomy): Eukaryota > Metazoa > Mollusca > Polyplacophora > Chitonida > Mopaliidae > Mopalia > Mopalia muscosa. The sequence continues at coordinate 15,005 of JARFOD010100582.1, forward strand.
TAAGAGCGTATTTGTAGATGCCCTTACCGACCTGATCATTGGGAAGAAATAACAGGTCCGCCTGATGGACCATGTTAGGCGCGGTCACATCGAACTTCGGCCTTGGGATTTCCCGGGTTCGGGCAAGTTGATCTGCCAGATAGCATACTTTTTAGCCAGGCTCTTGCAGCCGCCTCGAGGACCTTCGCTGCGTCGGCTAGGTTTTGTATAGCCGTGACCCCGGTCCAGTAACCATTTGGGCCGTAGTAAAGCTTCCCTACCTCGCTGCTTGTTTGCTATCCATCGAAAGCTGCTATATTTAAGACGGTGACCAGTCTCCAAAAGGCAGCAAACCCAGTTGCGGTCATAGTCATTAAGATGATAGCAATCCAACGGTCTTTCTTCCCATCAGACGGTGTGTAGAAGTCGGAAAGCTGGGGTTCTGGTGCTACAGGAGCGAGTTTATGAGGAAAGTACTGACGAATCGCAACGTCGATATCTCGGAAAATCCTTACAGCCTGGCTTTGGCGGCGGAGCTCATCGTTGATCCAGTCAAGGCGCTCTATCCGTTTTCGATACCATTTTACCTGCGCTGCTTGGAGCTACTCGACTGCATTATCATGGCGTTTTCGCTGCTCATCAACGTCAGACTTTCTTAATGATGAGAAGAGAAAGTTCGACCTCGAGAAAGGCAGAGCTTTTGCAAGAGCACCTCCCACAAACATCGCAATAGGGGCCATCATGCTACAGGAATGAGCGCCCGTTCAGCTTTGCCGTCCTCCGACGCCATAACCAAGGAGACGTCAGTTGCGACCATACCCACATCTCTGGGGGAATTGCAAATAAGAGCCTCCGAACACAATGTTGTCTATGCGAACATAGCTTTAAAACAACAGGGTGACAACCGCGCCCTGGTACAGCCTGTTGGCGACCATCTTTCCATCGTTAGACATGATTGCAGAGTACTTTGTTATGCCATGTTGAGGATTGTTCAATTAGGGGGATGGCTTTGGTTTCTCTTTTTTGGGTAATGGCTTTGGTTTATCTATTTGGTCGCCTTTGTCTGTGGCGCTTGCCCTCGCGACCCCCAGGGCTTAAGATAGAACAACACGGTTGCGTCTAAATCCACCCTTCCTATAATCCCAGGCATCCAGTCGACGGCATTCCGTTCTCGTGGTTATTCTGGCAGCTCCCATTTTGGGGGGCATGTCCGCTGTTCTTTTAGCTCGGATTTTGGAGGATCTTCTATCCGCGAAAGTCCCATTAGCTTAAGCTTGGCTTCTTATCCATGTTGGTTCAATCTTTTGTGTTTTTCAGACATGCCTGTTCAAATTGGCAGTACTTAGCAGTGGTTAAGTACATGTCGAATCTGTGATACAGACCACGCATAGCACTGATTATAGCCTGCTCAACGAGAGGATCAGCCTCGAGCTCTGTGTCAAGCTGTGGATGGGTTTCAACGGGGATGGGGAGCACCTTTCTGACCACCCTTGTATACAGCTGCATAGCTGCCTGCCCAAGAGTCTTCGTCATAGCCGCGGCCAACCGTGCATCATAACAATATAGTTTCCAGCCTGACCTCCCG
>JARFOD010100593.1:0-31110 GCA_031763545.1 Mopalia muscosa
GGCTATTTACGATATGTTCCGACGCGTCACGGAAATGGCCGAGGGCGTCACGCCTGACCACTTCCAATGCGGACAGCACAGTAGCTGCGAACAATAGCGAGAGACAGATATTCGAGCTGACCGAGTGAGAAACAATAGTGCTTCTTATCCCTGTATATACTGTATCCCAGGTTTTTCCAAAAAAAAACCCCAAACATTTAAAGTGGACCTTACGCGGCTTTCAACTAAAATGTATGACCTTTCTATTTATGATTTTTTTTCTCCTAAAAAGATTTGGGTTACACTTACCCAAAGGCAAAAATATCAGATTCTCTTGTAAATATAGCCTCTGTACGTAGGCGTGGTGGTTCTACTCTGACAGTTCGAAGAATTTCTGGTGCAATGTAGGTCAGGTGGCCCCGTGGAATACAACCTTTGTCAGACCTGTCAAAAAGATCATTGAAATAGTACAAGCACAATCCGATGAATCTAAGTTAATATACAAAATACAAAATGCATCAACCCTCTGCAGAAACTAGTTTTGCATAAGTGGGAAAGTGGCTACTTTGACAAGAAAGTATATATTAAAATGTGTTTTTCAAATACTTCCAAAGTGTTCATTTTGAACTTTATCGCGTTTAAAACAGACTGCGTAGTTGATTTTTTCCAGTTCTCAACTCTCAACTTTAAATGGGATGACACTGATCCCATCAGTAAAAATCAACAACAATAAAAAAAAAACACAACCCCAAATGTAAAGTGTTAAGTCTTCCTCCAGTACTAAATTAGGAGAGCATGGATATACAATGGCAACACACTCAGAAGAGAGATTGTTTACGAACAACTAAAACTTATATAAAAAAATACCGGAGGGTTTTTAAAAAAGTCGTATAAACGACTGTTTTCAGTTATCTTTATGATTGAGGCAAAAGCAATGGATGGATTGATTGATTGATTGATAGGTGCTCTACGTCGTGCTTAATGGTAGGTATTTCACTTATATGACGGCCGTACATTCGAGAAAATGTTTTTAAAAATCGACCAATCAGAATGCTGAGAGTAAGGAGAATCTCACAAAGCCGTTACTACAAATCGCACAGTGATATATTAATTCACTGTAACGAATTATTGAATGAATAACCATGACTTACCTATCACATCTCTGTTCACTCATTCCATGATCCATAATGGAGATTTTAACTTTAGGGTCCAAGAAGATGTTTTTGGAATTGAGCCTTTTGAGTATTATCCCCTTAGCATGTAAATACCCCATGGCCTGGGCTATCTGCCTGATGACGTGAACCTTACTATCTAACGGCATCTTTTGGCCTGCTAAATGTATTGTTTGATATAGGGAAGCTCCTCGAGTTAAACTACAAATATAAAAATGATAAATGTTTTAGGAATGTTAGTCAAAAAAGAAAGGAATTATTTATTTGACTCAGGTTGTACACGGTGCTTAGGTTTCCCTCACATGACCGTAATCCAGCCCCACGGGTGAAGGAAACCACCCTTGACAATACTGGAAACAAGCATAATACAATCCCAGGAAACAAAACTAAGGCGCCTGCATAGGTCAGCTTTGTAGTGACAAGATAAATTAAAATACCGTAAAACTGTGGCATAATGGAACTCGATTGGCAATATTAAACAAGGCTTAATTATTGTGAGTATGTACAATGTAATTCGGGATAAGAATCTATTGCCATCTGGAACCCCTGAACTTTGGCGATCTTTACTCTAACGATATTTAAATTTTTTGCATTCAGATTTTTTGATTTGAGGTTTGTTTGTTTAATAGGAATTTTACTTCGTATTCAAGGGTATTTCACTTATATGACGACGTATTGTCTACTTCATACTGACCCTCGCCTAATTACCGTAGAAAACCGAAAGGAAACCTCGTCAAAAAACACCGGTGATGCCCGGAACCATTAACTTGTGACTCGCCAATATACCTGATGGTAGACGGGCGGACTCGGTCTCGTGACCCTTACTTGAGATAATTGGCACATGGAAGTTTCAATAAGAAACATAAAAATATGATAAAAAATTTCTTCCACCTCAAATACAACTGAAAGCATTTCAACGTACCAACTGACTACAGCTAACGTTTTTGGTTCCACACAGACTCCCATAAACAATGTGATATTGTCGTGACGTATCATACTCATCGTGGAAACCTCGTGCAAAAAGAACTTCACTTCGTCATCGTCAAGGTCACGGAAAGTATGGATGATGACGTCTCCATGCCAGGACCCTCTGTTAAAGAATTCAAAATGAAAGATTTATAAAATGAAAAATTTATAGAAGGTCGTTCCGAAGGCAATACAGCTAAAGGTTAAATGATTAAGTGGCTCAGTGTATTTTCTCTCACAGCAATATAACCAAAATGAAGTTATAATGAAAACAAATATTTTATAGACATAGTTATGTATTTGCTCTGGGATTAACGTCAAACTCAAGTCTATTTGTGGTCTTGTATCATAAAAGTTGCGCACGTGTAACAACAGCTCATATGAATTGTTCATGTACATTCAAAAGCTGCAAAAACGCTCTTAATGTCGATACACAACGGATATATAAAAGCTCAGGTCATGAATACTACAAATATCAATTTGCACTTTTAGCTCGGCTGTTGTTACGCAACAGTGTAACAGGTCTTGCATTCTACATTATATTCAGTAGGAATAAAATTAAAACATGGAGCTCTTTATAGCTCCATGATTAAAACAAGCTCCAATTTAAAACTGTCGAACGGCTTAACCCTTTATATTATTAGTGTATAAAACACAGGTTATTCATATTAGTGTAACTATAAATACTTCCCAGTACGATGATCGCTCAAACATATAAAACAATTGCTTGCTTTCGATCAGTGTGAATACGACCACTATTGTATGATATACGCTCTCTGATAAGTTGTTTACACAGACTTTCTTAAGAAAAAAACTACATCAACCTGCTGAAATTTTGATGGCAAACCAGAGCTAAGAATCCGCGACTTCCTAGTCGCCAGCAAGTCATTTCTACTGAGGTGGGGTTTTTTTTTTTTGTTGGATTTATACAATGTATATCATTCATGTCAGTTTGAAAATCCCACATGCACAAGAAACCAACGTTGATGTCTTTTGTAACGAACAATCACAAGATTAGACATGTGACAATCACAAGACAGAAAACAAATATCAAAAGATTGGCTTCAGTTGTCCCTTATCTTTGATATCTTGGGTGACAGAAAGCTCTCCATAGCGAGAGATGTCCTTTGACCCAATGATATAAATCGCTCGATAATATACATGGTGAATAAAACTATACTAGTAGACTGATTAGTTTGTCTAAATTTAAGTATTGCACAAAATCTTGATTTTATTCTTATGTTTATCCTTGGCTGAAATGAGAAACAGTTTTTTAGTAGGTCGACCTTTATTCAAATATAGATTGATGTATAGAGAGCTTTTATGTTTAAGCGAAACCCAGAATTAGTAAACTGACTGGGAGGTTTATATTTGTCATTCTTTATTTAATAAAACGAACAAATGACGATTTCACGCCATATTTCAAGTGATATAGGGGGCTTTCCAGCTCAGACCTCCACTTAAAGCTAATTTCAATGATTGCATAAATTGTTTTTGTCACCCATGCAACTTGAGATTTGCGGAATTAGCGATGAGGACTTCGGCAATCGTTTCTAGCTCCCGACTTTATACGGGTTATATGTTATCTTAATATGTGTTTTGAACGATTATGTTTCTCCAAAGGTCTGGGCACCCTAATGGACGATGGGAAGGGTAAATTACTTGTGTATTTCCTGTCGACGCCCACTTCTGATACACTCTCCAAACTGTAAATCCTCGAAGGGAATAGAACAGTCGCCCAGGGAGTCAAAGATGCTTTCACTTTGGCCTCTGCAAGTAGTAAAACAAAAATGACATTCGCTGTACGTATTTTATATCGAAACACTAGCGAAGAGGTGGTGGTCTTATCATGTCAGTTGGAGATATATATTTTAGAATAACACAACATAATAATTAAAGCACAGCTATGTAAGTAATTGCAAACTGTATAACGATGACGCACTTTCTCGTGTTACTTGTCGTGTACAGGCAATCAGCCAATGTTATCTTTAACGTGATAGATGTTTTATCTATAGAATAGATGGTAATAAAGCCAACAGTGCACATCAATGAACTTTACCTGGTTTGATTCGACTCTGGGTCATCACTAAATTCTTCTTCGTTGTCAGATGTTTCGAACAAGACTTCATTGTCTGTAAGATTAAACGCATAACAATACAACTATGAACAAGCTGGTGGCAATATCGTCCGTTGCTTAACAAGCCGATATAAGAAAGGATTTCTCGGTTTCTGAGAATCATTGTTTTTAACCTGCATAGTAGATAACATTTGATTGGGATGACCTTTGTCCCTCGTTTCACACAGTCAGTCCCCTATCAACATGTCAACACCTGTAACCATCTTAGGGCACTGGCTATCTATTATAACTACTATTAATTAAACGAGTGAACACGTTAATATGAATAAGCTTTAAGTAGGTTTTTGTTTTATATTCCTTTCAGGATTTGTTTGTTTGGTTCTAAACGCCATACTCAAATGCTCAATTTATATTAGATAATCTGCCCACATTATATTGATAGTAATTCCGAAAAGGTGTATTCAGGGTGCAATACCATGGGTTATTAATTGTTCGTACTCGTTTCTGTCGTGATGAACGAGCTATGGTCTGTATAGTAAATAGTTCACCTTATTTATAGTTGACAATCATTTGTTTTAACCATACACAGCCCTGTATAGCTGTTGCCCCGAATAATATTTGACGGCTTGTTAATGATATGGCTCGGCTTTAAATAACGTTATTCTCATCGATTCTTCAATGAAAACACCCAAAAGAGCCACGCTGCGCTACTAGACGTTTCTATTTTTATCGATTCCTTCCCAAAACGGCCATAAGAAATCAAGATATGTTCTGATAAGCTTAAAATAGACACCGATCGCCACTGAGGAAAAGGACTGCTCTTTTCAATGTAAATCGGAGAGAAAACTATGAACTAATCCCATTGAAGGGGTATTTTTATCTTGAAGACAGCTGATTTCACTCCCATGATATAACGTAGTAACTCCAAGCCCCTTTACCATTCTAATGGAAGCAATACAATGATTTCTTGTACAGAGGATTGGTGGGGATTTAGTAGGGAGAAAACAATCGATAAAATCGAGGCGAATGTATAACGGGCACGTATCCCCAGGCCTTATTTCAGCTTTATTAAAATCATAAAGGCGTACAAAAAGAATAATTTTATTTTGTAGCAATAAGGTATGCAATAAGCTGCGCCTTTGTATACGTTTTAAACGCCATAAACGGATGTGTTTGTGTATTAATAAAATGCATTCGTGAAAAGACAAAGTCTTTGTCATAATTAATTGATGTAAATAAATATGAATGTATATAAATAACATAATCTGTATCAATTTCATTAGAAATATTTTATGCACACATGCTATCATACATGGTAAGTCAAGCGTTGTCAACATAGTATTCAGACTAAATAGAGGAAGCTAATAAAGGGTATTTCCAAACCAGTGCTGCTTGTAACAGCTGTTTATGTGTGTTGGTTTATTACAATCGACACCACAATAATATGCGGCAGCCGGATCACGTAAAGACTTGCAGAGACAAAATCTTTGTTTTATTATCTACAATGCGATCAGCTAAACGTATGCACGCAGACATATAAAACCCACGTTCTAAATGTATGGCGTCTTTAATCACACTCAAATTTAACATAATACTGAAACGCTTAAGAGTTGCAATAGCAGGTGACATAGACAAGTGAGTCTTACTTAATCATAAATCCCACAGATACAGTAAACTACACTCGACGTCACTATGAGCAATCCGTGTAAAGGATGCACATGTGATTCGTATAGCGTATAGCTTCCACATCGTTATCAAGTACAACACTGATCAGATTTGAAATTTTCTGTTGTTTTTTAATGGAAATTGCGAAAAGAAATATAACAGATAAGATTGTAGTTAACGGCTGTATTGAACCATTCAGCCTAGTCCCGACTTCATGTAACACGCGACGTTATCAACGTTATCAACTTCGTGCTTATTGACGGTTATTGACTGTTATAGCAAGTATAATAACAAAGAAATTGCCTATCTCTTGAACACAACTATTTTATTCACAAACTGTCCAAACCTGTCCATCCTTACTTCTCTGCATTGCAACCACACACACATACAGCTTTTCCTTTCTCTCATTATTTACATTTACTATGATTTTCACACCTTAAATGAAATTAAGAATAACTTACCATAGCCCAAATCTAGATGTCCAGCCAAAGGCCAGGTTGCGCAAAGAGACAAACCCCGGTTACTGTCGCTACCAACCGAATGACCCTTTGATGAAGTCTTCTGGGGACAGCTTAGTGTTGCGGTCAGAGATGTATGACGACGTTCACGGGCCTTTTCGTTTAACTTAGAATGGTGGCTGACTTGCAGAGACATAAACTTATCTGTTGGTAGAAAAACTTCATCGTTCTCTTTACTGCTGGTATCAGAGTTGTTCTCCAAAATGTCTTCCACGGGAGAAATTGCTAAAGGGAAACTGGCGGATCTGTCCGAATAACCGCTATGGACTAAAGAGTCAACAATATCCGTGATTTGACCGTCAGCCATTGTTATGCCAAATGTGGCGCTGTTTAGAGACGATGTAGTGGAATAACTGCAACATGAGCAGCTATCCGACGAAGACATAGCATACGGTCGGGAAAAAGAAAACTCTCGATTTGTTTCAACAGGGGAATTTAAAACAACTTCATCAAAACTGACGTAACCGAGGTCAACACCGAATCCAGAACTTCGTCGGCTCCCCCGGGTGCTGTCCCTTCGCCGGAGACCAGGCCCTGCAGGATTTTTTTTCTTGGACAGAAACCATTGGCAAACTTTGTCATACAAATTTGAGAACATGCCGCCATCTTTATTGAGTCGGCTTTTCAAATTACAGGTACATACATCTGAGACTTCAACGTGAAAACTCCCGCCACTCTCCGCGCATGGTAAAACTAATATATTTGAGTTGACCTCATTGGCTTGCAATAATTTGGACCAATGACTCTCCCCTAAAGAAAAAGCAAAAACAGTAACTATTTTAGGAACATTTGAATACTTAATCTGTAGATTAGATAAACTTTGTCCTGCCGGAGCCATAAAGTATTTTGCTTTAAGTTTTTAATATTTTACAGGGAATGGTTCAAATAAAGTTGATAGATCTTTGGAGTGTAGAGATGTCCAAACTACCCAAACGACAAATAATAAAGGTGTAACAATAGCAGATACAATAGCAAAGAGATGCTTGAAAATGATTGGATGAAAAGGGTATTGTCTGACCTGCCTTCCTTCTTTTTCTTGCACACCTTCTACACGAGGATTCAGCCGTGTGTTTACATCGTCCTTTACAGCGACCACTGGAAGAAAATAAGTAATAATTTAGTTCACAATGTTCTTCGTATTGAATCACATGCATACGATGTTTCTGAAGTCGAGTGCGCTGTCTGACCAAGTCACAGATACGTTTGAAGGCTCAATGAAATCAACAACCTTTCGAATTAAGAGACATGTTCTGAAGGCAATCCAGACTACATACACAACTCACAGGTACCTTTGAAAGCTAACAATACCCAACAATGTTTTAAAGTCAGATGCGCAGTTTAAAGCCAATCATCACTGCATACAAGTCCTGACGGGTGTCAACAAGGTTGAAAAGTCACATGAACCCTGTGAAGACAGAACTAAATATCAATGAGAAACAACTCCTACAGCCAGTCAGAACTTAATACTAGTAAGAGGCAACTCCTGAAGGTAGAACTAAATGCTATTGAAAGGCAACTCATACAGGCAGTCCGAACTAAATACCAGTAAGAGGCAACTCCTGGAGGAAGTCAGAACTAGATACCAGAGAAAGGAAACTCCCGAATGAAGCCAGAAGTAAATACTAGTGAGAGGCAACTCCTGGAGGAAGTCAGAAAAGCTTCAAAACCAGAAACCCAGTCTGGATGCAGTCAGACCTAAATACCAGTGAGAGTCAACTCCTGAACACAGACAGAACTAAATACCAGTGAGAGGCAGCTTCTGAAGGAAGTCAGAAAGGCTTCAAAACCAGTGACTCGATTGGGATGCAGTCAGAATTAAATACCAGTGAGAGGCATCTCCTGGAGGAAGTCAGAAAGGCCTAAAACCAGTGACTCGATCGGGATGCAGTCAGAACTATATACCAGTGAGAGGCAGCTCCTGGAGGAAGTCAGAAAGGCTTCAAAACCGGTGACTCGATTGGGATGCAGTCAGACCTGAATACCAGTGAGAGGCAGCTCCTGGAGGAAGTCAGAAAGGCTTCAAAACCAGTGACTTGATCGGGATGCAGTCAGAACTAAATACCAGTGAGAGGAAGCTCCTGGAGGAAGTCAGAAGGGCTTTAATAGCCGGAGACTCGTCTTGAAGCGTCAGCAAAGGCAGAGAAACAGTTTTAAATTAAGTTTGTTCTCTCTAAAATGCCGAGGCACGTCTCCAAAGGTGTCAACAGGGGTTTAAAGGCAGAGAAACAGTAAAAGGCAGTCAACACCGTTAATCCCGGAAGCAAAACACAGTCTGGAGAAAGTAAAGACAGTTTGAACAGTCGGATTCACAATGTGATTGGATTCAACTTAAATATTTATAAGCGTTGTTAGAAAGCAACATAAAAAAACAAATTTTAAAGCCAGATTATAATTGTGCATGTATAAATACATCCTGATCGTGTGGTACCCAATTTATCAAGCAGCTGTATGCCCCTTCAGTTCGATCTATTGGAAACCTTTGTCTTTATGGTTTGAAATAAACAGATTGTGTCGTCTTCAACGCCACAGGGCAAAGATAATAATCCATTCATATCATTATAGTATAGTACTAAATTTGTGTCTCGACCAGAAACATACTCCAAGCCCGAATTTGTTTGAATGGGTTTAACGACGTACTCAATGGTAATATCACGACGGATTGTCCATTTCACTATTCTTGTTTTATTACAAATAACTCATTTCAAAAATACATATCTATATACCATCTAAGCACATGGTAGATAGAATTACTGGAGAAAAGAGTTGAAGGAGTATTTAGAACGTGAACATTCCTAGAAACAATCGTTAAAAGTTTTCTTGTTTGAGCATTGACAAATATAAGTGACACAGTGTATATGCCGTAAGTACGGAAAACTTTTGTTTTGCATTAAGATATATTTTGAGATTGATAACATTTCGCTTGCCTCCACCGGGATTCGAACTCTGAACTCAATGCCCACTACATATAGCATGGTATTTTGACCGACAAGTGAGCCAATGGTTTTGTGGCGAATGCTTATTCCGGGCCAATAGATATATTTATATATGTAGCCTGACATGCTAAGTATGATGTATATTAACTGAGGAGTAGCAGGTCGCATGTACCGGTATGTTATAGAGGTCCGTGACAGAGCTGTCATCTCTCATTAGCGGCAGCCGATACAGCCATTGATTATATTTAGTTTTTGATCGTGTAGCTGAAGTTTATTTGATCGAGATCTTATAAATATACAAATATATAAATAGATAAATATCTTTGCTTGCCTATTAGCAGATATAATAGAAATAAATAAAACAAAAGTTTGATTCTTTTTTAGTTTTTGTATGTTTTTTGTATGTTTCAAGTGATTGTGAACTGTTAGGGTACGTCTTTTTACAGGCAATAATATTCGTCTATAGTATCAAAGTACCCGGAATGGCCAATTGTGGCATGAGCATTTATATAGCTTATTCTGTTAGTGATCGATTTTAATTAACCATCGTCCCTGAGCTAGAGTGATTATTGTTTAAAAATATACATACCTGTAGATATACCTAAGTTATGCATGTGTTTACCGAATGAAAAATATGTTAACTGAGTTCTTGTTTAAAGAATGTTAATCGCTCATACCTTATAAAATACAGAACCGAGTCCTTAACATTACATCACATAAACAATCGAGTGAGAAGTACTCTTAGCCGAAATTATAAAATAAGAGCGCTTTAATAGTGTATGTTAATTGTATGTGACAGCAGGATTAAATCACTCCCGTGCACTTTGCGGAGTATAAAAGAAAGGCGCATTAATCTAATAACAGAACAAAACACGCCACATGTTATTTTCGCTTGATCGAGACTCTTCGCTCTCAGTTGGTCGTTATCAACGAATACCTTTGAGCATGGCGTTAAGCACATACATACCTATTGTAAACGGCTCGATATAAACATAATACAATTCATATATAGTTTGTTAAACGACCTGGATATATACCAATTGGCTTCTCGTATGGCTTTTGGTAATGTGATTATTTTTGGAAGCAAATTGATTTTTACTCAGACTTTATAGCCAGACACGGAAAACCAACACAGGATGCAGAAAATGAGTAGGGACTACTTACCTGCAATGCTTACAGTGGTAGAGTTTATTAAACATAGCTTTCCTGCATGTGGCACATCTCTCTTGGCTACTGACCGCTGCAGTCATGCTGATAACAAAGAGAAACAAATGCACGGAATGGTTAGTGTCCAGAGTAGCGGGGAATTCTTATTAGGCGTCTGTACTAAATACATGAGCAACACGCTTTGCTACTTGACAGCTGGAAAAACAGCTGACCGTATAGCATAGGGCTTCTCATACACACACACAAATAAGCACAAGCCCTGTTAAGAATCGATAACCGTGACGTAATCAGGCTTTGACCCCAAGAACTCATAACGTCATAACCAGTCCTTGTGTATTTAATAATGATACTTTTCTCCTTGCGCGAGCCACCATGACATTTTACCAGAACGGCTATAAGCCGAATTGATGGGATATTTTTAAAGACAAGACACATTGACATGTCAAATCGACCGCTATATAAATCGTGCGTTTATTGATTTTTTTTTTTTTCCTATCTGTAAAGAAGAAAACAAAACTAATCGACTATTCTTCTTGAAAATGATATTGGGATCAATTATTGTAGTTTATTAACTGAACTATTAGCTAGAATATACAATTGGAAGCCAAACTATTTGCAATGCTATGAGTTACCAGCCATTTGATTTAGCTGTTTAAAACGTTTCTCGCATACTGTTAAGAAGCAACGGCCTAGGCTATATTTGAGTTTTAAAATTGTGTTTTTCGCCTTTCTGCAAACATAGTATGCCTCTACTTAATACACATCCATGTTCAACAGAACAATTATGGCCAACAGTTCTTAACATAATCCACCAATTTAACGGAGCAAAATATATTTATATTCTTATATAACATAGAAATAAAGTCTATCTTTATCGATGCCTCCTCATCAACGTTTCTGATATTCTTTGGATATCATCAAATGGAAGGTTAAACTGCATCTATTTATAGAAGTTCAACCTTGAAGCGATCGTAACTAACAAGGACTACTGGGGACAAGTGAAACGTTTATATAATTAAATTCATTCAAGGTCACCCATAAACCACACCGTTTATTTATGATATTCCAATGGATATTTAAGCAAAACACCATAAACAGGTAACCGTTTATACCTACATCAGTGCTTCACGTATAAAGGGCGATGGGCAGAACGCGGGTATGGCTATCCGTCCGTCTATCATAATTCCCTGTAGCTCAGTCAGTCGTTAGACTGTTAGACGTCCCAGCTGGTAGAGCGACTCAAGCAGGTAATGCTTGCTACTCATTGCATTACATTAAAACACCAACTACTAGACGATAACGGTCAATTGATCATACTTTGCTCTACGTTTGGTTTACTTGTTTGTTTGATTGATAGGGTTTTAACCTTGAACTGAAGGCTATTTCAGTCATATGGCGGCGTGCTAGGAACCCTCCCTAAATACCTGCAGTGGCGATACGGAGAGACTAGACAGGATGAAAACAGGACGCAAAACGACGACATTACAAGCTTCATGGTGTCCCTTGTAGCTCAGCAAGCACCAGTTTTACTATTGCGTTTATTATTATGCTTCAATGTCACCATTAAGTGTGTCGAATAGAAATTATACATGCAAGTGTATCTTATGTACGTCCTCTCTACAGTGTATGTAGTGGATGTTTTAGGAATCTTTGTTTGATAGAATAGGTTTAAGCTAATTACAATGAAGAAACTTAGAAACTTGGTTCGCTAGACCTTTTACGGTGTCCGTAATATGACATACATATAAACAGAACAAGACATTCGATAGCCTCGCGATAAGATCATCTTTGTCTCGTTTTTGATGGGTCATATTTGTCCTCCGTTATGATGGGAGTGAAATTAACTTCCAGTCAGATGAAAATGGATATCGGTACGAAAAAGTCTCTTTATTTATATTGATGCCGTATGTATTTGTATTAATGCAGTCTTTTTTAAATTTATTTATGCTGTACAAATTTACATACAAGCCAGTTTGTTTTAGACAGCCCACCATGTTAGTTTATAGTCTGTTACTGAAGACATTACTAATTTACTATATTCATCTACTTTGTCACAATAAGGTCTGTGGAGAGAGCGAACCCGTGCAAAACCACACAAAAATACGGCAATAGAGCTTTCTATTGACCGGGCTTGACAAAAGGTATTTTTGTTTGATTGGGGTTTAATGTCGTACCCAAAGGTATTTTAATTATATGACGGCGGATTGTCCAATTTACACTGTTCCCTGTTTAATTGCGATGGAAACCAAAGAAGAAACATCGTAAAAATACGTCCATGCCATTGCCATATCATGTTAATCACTCATATACCTGAAGGTCGACTCCGACGGACGGACGTGGACGGTGCATCGACTCATAGGAATAGAAGGTAAGGTGCTAACCAGTTAGCCACGGGCCTCCTGACAAAAAGACATACAAGTTAGATGTTCTTAAACTTCGGTTCAGTTAGTTATCGTTTTTACATCAAGCACTGTCGGTTTGGCTTCGACATAAAAATATATAACGTTTTATGGAGATCAAATATATCCTGGTTTTTTTCACTTTCAATAGTACGAGTTATGATGTTTACGGGTGCTGTCAAAGAACACCCGGAATGGAGCAATCATACGGTGCCCCATGTATATACTGCATGGTATGAATTAAGATTTCCACACCAGCCAACATTGCTTATAGCACTGCTTGATTACAAACCTGATAATCGCCTTTGTTGCATAATAAAAACGAAGCCATTACTCGATGGCGCTGCTCAGTTTTATTTCACATGATAGAACCTCTTTCCGCTATGGTCAACTTACACTCGGACTTAATTGACAGTCAATAAGTCTATCTGAATTCCTCTCAAAAAGAAAAACGCCGAAATATCTCGTTTTATTTCGATAACTTAATTTACATTGATGGATACCCAGGAGTTGAGATTTCATCATTGGCATTAAACAGGTTCAGCTTAGAAGAAACTTTTCAACAGAAACCGTTATAAATTGTACTTATTTTGATCGATTTTGCTTTTATGTCAATCGTCTTGTGATGCCTTGATGCTGCGAATTTGCCGAAGACATTATTTACACTCAAACATGCTTTACTAATGTAGCTTTTGTTCTCTTTTCTCTGAATGCAAGTTTTTATTAAAACATGCGATTCGGAAATATACCAATAACAAAATTGAAGAAAAAAAAGATTTCCATATTAAGAAAGGTTATATGACAAGCCTTCTCTTTAAATGTCAAACGTATAGGACCTTAGACTCGGGAGACTGTATGTAGTGCCATTTATTTCTGACGTGTAGTAGATGTATCCGAGCAGAATTCCCTTTAAGGATAATATCGAAGTCTATTTTTAGATCAGACAATGCTGCCAGCTACTAGATTCGTCGATCGCTTCATTGACGTGGTCTAAAATTGTCCTCCAGTACGCTATAAGACAGAAAGCTCCGACCGATACTTCATACAAATGCGATATTTATCGTCTCCGCGTAAAAATAGAAAATCAATCTTTTTCGGCAGCAATACCCTTCACTATACATGTTAAAACAGTGTTATTTATTAGGCTGCCTAGAAATCTGAATCTTGCCTCAGGTATATTATCACGAAATGCTATTGACAGCGACTCTTGCTTGGTTAAAGCCCATATATGGATCCTTATTACCAAAATATATGACTAAAATGACTCCCCCCTCCCCCAATCATCCCCTCCTTCCCCATTATATTATATTGAATCTCAGTATTTTACCCAGTCTAAAATTATCCTGGCTAAGTTATAAAAAAAAATTGGCGTTCCTTGCAGTTAATCTGTTACAAGACATGCAATATGTGTCCGCGAATTCATAAAACCAAGCTAAAGAATGTTCGTCTTTCATGGGTAAATGATCCCTCCATGGACGTTATGTATGTGAGCTTCATCTAAACTTGAGCGTCTTGTATAAAGTTATGATTGTATGTATTACGACCTACGGCTTATAAACAGCAAATACAGAAACCTGTCAGTCTAAAAATTACTTTAAGTAATAGCAATAGGCTACTGAGACCTTTTGGCGAAACACAAGGCTTATTTGCAATGAGTTACGTCCCAACTTGATGAATGTGGCACCAATAACGTGTTGCTTAGTCCTTCCTCTAGCTTAGACTACACTTACCTACATTGTTTTGGTGAGATAAATTCCAATATGTAAAGAAAGCACGTGGCATATATATATATATATATATATTTCCGGGATTTAAGGACAGTCGTGACCTAATTGGGGATACATTTAAACAAAGTTGTGGAATATCCGCTAATATACACTTAACACAACTTCCAATCAACACTACACATCAACACATGCACGCCGAGGGAAACAGAATGGACCATATAAGGCACAAGTAAGCCATAAAATCCAATCACAGATAAGTCATAAGAAGCACTTAAAGATTAACAGTTAGAAGCAGACGAGCCACCAAAAGCAATGAAAGGTTAACCATTAGCAGCAAAAGTATGTACATGTCATCACAAGATGGAGGTATAAAAAGTTTGCTTGTTAAATCGTTTTGTCATCAACTTCTTGTATTATTTAAACACTGATCACGCGAAAGCTATCAACAAACAGGTCACACTACGGCGAAGGTTTCCGATGGTATCTTCATTGTATGTTATGCTCTTTAAAAGATGGAATATCAGCACTCCTCCAAACTTTGCAATAGGTCTCAATATACTTGGACTGTCATAAAAATAATGATAAATGCCATATTTAATGCACGTAAATTCAAAGACACTATTGTATATATTGTGCCAACACTGGTCACCCTGATATAATAGTCTTTCGAAACGTCCAGCGACACAACACCAGTGAATAAAACAAATAACTCCATCAAACACTAAAAGCCGTAGAAAAGAAATATTGAAATAAAACAAAAACAGATTTCAAACGTTCTATTCAAACCACTATTCTATTCAAAGGCTCAAATACAAATCAAAATTAAATTGGAAAACTTACACGTCAAAGTCGGAAGTGGAAAAGCGGCGTGCCATCGGTTGTGGTTGATAACAAATGATTGGGCCTGTTGACAGACGATTGATACCTTATATATTCATCGGACAGCCTACACCCTGGCTTAATTTAAAAATGTAGGCATGTACCTGACCAAATAAAGTCAAAACTGGCCAACATAAACATTGCGCACCTCATGGCTAGCGGTTACACAACACCCAATACCACCGAGGAGATCATATCAACGTGGAGCGTAGTAGAAAGCTGGTCGGCCGATTGGCTCTTCCAAGTTCAGGTGGGCTCACAATGGAATCAACTCGCCTCGGCTATTTTTGGAATCGTAAACAACGTCACAGACTGGGATATAGTAGAATGGTCTCACGTATTCCGATGGCATAAATGTTTTCCCATTTGGATTTTATGCGCCCCGTGGTAGTAATATTAATGTTGGTATGGAAGTAATAGTGTTGCATTAACGCTGACTGATACACTGAGACGCTGGTATCGGCGATATGGCGAGGTTGAAATCTAATATGTCCTATGTATGCGATGGAGCACATAGCGTTATAATTGCATTTAATAAGACGCATAGCATCACTATGCGCCTTCAATGTACTAGATAGTTTCACAGTCTAGTCAACTGCAGGTAATTTAAGATAATACATGGTGTATGCCTATGCAAATCGTGCTGTAGTTTTGACGCAGTTTTATCCCGGTTCTACGAGAAAAAAACAACAAATAATAAAATTCGCCTTTTACACTAAATGAATCCATCCTAGAAGATAAAGAAAAAGATCTGAACAGTTGTGTATATATTGGTGGTTACAATCAGCGTTGTAGCATCATTCAGCAACACAATATTCCCTTCGGCTTAGAGAAACTCCTCCGCAACATGACCATTCCTATGTGTTTATAATCTTGCTCTTGGGAGAATCGCTTACCATTAAGAATTGATTATGGTTAAGCATTTGTTTTGTTTGCTCACAAAGCATCACGAAAGATCCAGAACGTTTTTTATTTGTTGACAATTAACATTTTAACCAATAATTTAACAGTTTAAGAGCGCCTGGAACATTCCAATAGGATTGGTTCCAGACAACGCGGTTTGTATCGTCTGCGGTAACTGGCAAGTCACGCCTGACAGACGCGTATATGAAGAATTAACCCTTTTTAAATATTTACCTGCAAGCAATTTTGTCAATATATGCCGAATACCATTTTTATTTGGGAGAAAAGACGCCTTTAATTCAACCATAATTTATCTGACGTAAAATATATAATTACGGTAAACTTTGCGTCGCCCCAGTATGCATGCAGATATTGTTGCATGAAATATCACTTCCTTTGTCTGTGAAATATCCTGGATTATACAATATGACAAATATAGGGCTGCGGTATATCCGACTTTGTCTGTGAAATATCCTGGATTATACAATATGACAAATATAGGGCTGCAGTATATCCCACTTTGTCTGTGAAATAAGTGGATTATACAATATGACAAATATAAGGCTGCGGTATATCCCACTTTGTCTGTGAAATATCCTGGATTATACAATATGACAAATATAGGGTTGCGGTAAATCCCACATTGAACCAGGGAAAGCCTGAAAGAAAGACATTAATTGCATTTGTTTTCCAACATGGCCTTCATAGCAAAAGCATGAAAGGATTCCTTGGGTTTAAATAGCTGTTTAGTTGTTTTTCCAGTACAAGTGGGACTGATCTTTCAAAATATAAAGGCCTTTTATATCTTTGTAAATAATTGCTGCTTTCTCTTAATTTGAAGAGAACTGAAGGCAATGATAGACCGATGCTGTAGATCAAATACCGTGTCTGTTTGGAAGTTAGAGGGGTATCAAACATCAGGAGGGGGTATATCTAATCTACGATCGGTCTCATAGATTGTCTGTAGATTGAATAAAATATTTAACTGGAGCCAAAAATATTCAATATACACCAATTTCAAGGCGAAAAATTTTCAATTTCGATTGAAAACAATATATTCGATAGTAAAGGGGAAAACAGTCAGTTTTGAATGCTTGGGTTGTTCATTGTGATTGTATCGTGTTTAATATTCGTGATGAAGGTGTTTACACGTGAATGTAAGTTATTTAATGTACAATATTCGCTATGGATTAACGTCGGTTAATCTATTGCTGGAGTAAGCGTTGTGAGTCCTTCTTTGTACTTCTTATTTGATCATAATTAAGCTAGACTGAGTGCCTAGATTAGGAGACTGGTGGTCACTCGGAGGGAGCTTCCTCTGCTGTTTTCCTGGGACTTTAGGGCGTTGTGTGAGTGTCGTGTCTTCTCACATTGTATGTTTCACCACACAAAGCGATGGCACGTCGTTTGGGTGAAATGGTCTTTGTACGATGTAAATCCTCCATCAAACCAATAATGCTGTTGTCCTATATTCTAAAACTATAAGGAACCGGTGGTACAGCATAGTTTAGTTCTTTAAATACTTGATAGCCCAGAATCAACTATTTTAAGATAATGTATGTGTGCAAAGAGAAAGACACAAACATTGTGTCTTTGTAGAAAGGATAACTGACTTATTACATTCTGTAGAAACTGTCTACAATGGGCGCTAATGATTATTGTGGTATTCTGAGATATATGTGTCTGGTTCAATCTACATTAGGGTTATTGGAATCTGCATACAGCCATACAACTTTGGACGTTGGATTTGTTGGCTTACTATAATAGGTTTTTTTTTTTAATTCAATCTGTATGACTTTGACGGATTCAATACTTCACCAAGCATAGAAATGCTATAGGCAGATATTTTAAATGATGGTAAAATGATATATTTTATCGTTTTAACACATTAATTAAGTTAAGGCAGAAATACTATATTTCCAAGAAATCAAATGTATAGGGCCTAGTATTTTACTAAAATATACGCCTTGTTCTCATCTAGCGAACACACGAGTAAAACCACACTAACAAATTAATTTGCCTATTGTCAAGCGATGTACATTTCCAAAAATTAGGTCAACACAAACCGCAACACGTGTTTATAGACCATGGTTCTATATCTGATACCGGTATGTATTGTACACGTCAATAATGATTGTAACAATAAACGGATCTGATTGAAGTTTATCGAGACTGTGTACATAATCAGTAGCAGATGCCAGGTGTCAATTTCAACAAGTTACAGGACACGTGTACCCAGAACAAGAATTATTTGACGTTTATTTGAAAGCCCAGGACAAATTCGAGTTATATTGTCTGATATTTGTTCGGGCTTGTACAAATGTAAAGGCAAAAATAATAATAACAATATTTGGCCACCGAGGTCGTACGATTTCCTTCACACCATGGACTACACTGTGAAAAACTTATTATACTTAAGTAATAGTCATTGTTGTCCTGACCTTCACCCCGCAAACATAGTTTTTTTTTCACATGATAATAATTTTTCATTTATATTCACTGATAAAAGATTTTATATATAGGGACTGAATCTTCTAGCCTAAACAGCAAATCATGTAGATTACAGTAAATTTCTAAAAAGATGGCTTCTGTTTCAGATGAGGTATGCCACACATTCTGTACAGCAGTTCAAAATGTCTGCACGGCGGATAATAAACGTTGGTCGATAGAATATATAGTAGGGCAATTTTGTATTTATATATACGTAATAATGTTGAATTTCATATATGCAGCGATGCCAAACAGACAATTAAATAAGAAACGTGTACAAAATACTAATTAAACATTTTGATTAAAGCGAACTCTACCACATTTACTCATGTACTATTCCAATGTGCTAAATTATATGCCCTAAACTTGACTTATGACCATTTCGTTTTCTTCCTTGAACACTTGTGGGTTAGATCGATTCATAAAACGACCCATCTTCTCTAGCCAAGGGTTACTACTACGAGCTACTCTGCATTTTAACCCTTGGCATATAATTAATGTACAATGAGAGTTTCAGCTACGGCATCTGGCGGATAAAACGATCAAAGTTCTAGCTAACTCCCGCGGTTAAAAGTTACATTCGCCGCCAAATTCACTAGCCAAGTCTTCTAATAGCACAACATCTGATTGGATGCATAGAAGTTCTTACGCATCCAATCAATTGCTTGGAAGCAATTCCTATTATACAGGACTTATCCGCCAAGGGTTCAAATGCAGAGTAGCTCGGAATAGTAACCCTTGGCTAGAGAAGATGAAAACGACCACTCATCGACCTTTTTCACGTTACAATCAACCAATTCTCAGCACTTGTCAGTAAGCCAACTAATACCCCTCTCACCTTTGATCGATTTAAAATGTCTTCCCGCGGTTTGGCGGGAAATGTCTGCACAGTCTACTTGCTAAAGTTTGTGGCGTGGTTTCCAACAAGGAAGATGATGCATATTCAACGAAGACCCCAGAGCGTATTAAAGCGAGATAAGGGGCCATACTGACTAATTATGATTTAGAGGCAGGCCTTATTGCAAAAGATTTCAAGAGCCAAAATTTCGTATGTCTACTGTATTTACATACAGTTCAACCAGATATGAATTCGCATCTGCAAGCATCGCAACACTGTGGTCTCACAAAGCGTCCTTGAGCTATTAAAGATGACCAGTTTTCCCCTTAGACGTGAACTAAGGAGATAAGCTTCTTTCACAAAGCCACCTTAGCATAAGTTGTAAAGGGGATACATTTTCCTTAAGTGTTGAGGTCACCTTAGCTTAAGGAGGCTTTGTGAACGTGGGCCCTGGCTTGTAAATGTTTGATAGTATATCAATCCAATTAAAATCAGATCTCAAAAACACTCTCCGTGTATTATCGCTATATTGAGATTTAACGCAATCACCTCACCTACAATGTCGACTAGTTTATTAAGTTGACGAATCACAGAGCTGCTTCTCAATTCTGGTTTGTAAAAGCCGAAGATTTCCGCCGACGAACCGAATTTTTCCGACAGCGTATTTGTTACATGACCAACGGATAAATTCACGCACAATCAAACACAGAAGTAAACCAAACAACTTCTGCTTTTTTTTTTAGATAAATTTTGTGTTTAGCCGCGTACTATCTGGGTTTTAATTGGATGACTAGAACTGTGACCTTTCGTTAACCCCAGTAAAATTGACCTAATTGAACAGTAAAAATAGTGATTGCTTTAGATCTCAATATAGCGACAAACAAAACCCCGGGGGCGTTTTTGAGATTTTATTTAATAAGATTGGATAGTATCTTTACGTTAGAACATAGACAGGTCTGGAAAAAGGCTATTAAATTTAGGACCTGTGTTTTTAAAATAATTTAAACATTTTAACTTCAGGTGCATGTTTTTGGCTGATGTCCTTTATGCTCTTCGCGACAGGACCGTCGCCGCCAGATGCATGTGATCATAGAAGCATAGAGATTCACCAAATGAGATAGTGGCTATATCAAAACCAGGGTAAATATTGTTTTGTCCGAAGAATGACATTATAAGTTTATAATGCTGTTATGATCAAATATGTCAAAGTTTTCCGCAGAACATTGGTATGTCTAAATAACATTTATCGGAGAAAATGATCATATATGTGCCCAACACAGCTGTCAAATTATCAACATTAATTAATTTATTTAATGCACTGTCATTTAAATAGCCTATACTATGGGTTGTGTATGAAAATTCATTGTAGGACAATAGTAATGGCACAGATCGATCTGCTCATACAGGCATATTGTATATATTTAGTTTTTAAAAAATGCTTCTGGGTCTTTGTTTGTGTAACTAACTCAGAACACTAAACATGTAGTGATAGCTTGTCCGAACAACTCAATTAATGTTACGTTTTTACCATAACCTCTGATCGACAAGAATAAAAATACTATAGGTGGCTAAGTCCCACCGAGATCTGCTCTATTCAGAGTTTTGAAGACAGACTCGTTTTGAAGTCCTATCTTTAAACTTTATTGTAAATCTGCTCTCTACATTTGAAACAAATAACACAAACAACTCATTTGAACTAATACTTAACACGATACTATATATCATTGATTTAAACCGAATTTGATATTTAAGCTACGTTTGGTTCTGAAAATTTGCAAAATAAATGCTGTCATTATTGTGCGAAGCTATAAGCAAGTCATTGGAATCGGTATTGGCAGTGTAAACAAATCATGCCCAATATTGTTGACGGAAGAGTTATGTCTCTTTAATATATTAATCATCTTTCTATCATTGCTGGAGAAGAAAACTCTTCAGTTTTATATTTCCTTTGCATTTATAGACAATGCATACTTCTTATATTTGGGGTAATTTCATTTGTGTCCTATAACCCTGTCGACAAATCACACCATTATAGCGTTTAACGTGTGTTGTTGCTTTTGCTGTTGGGATCTGACAGATTTTATTTCGATAAGAGTGTTAAATAAAATAAAAAAGCTATGAGGTAAGCAAGCTATTTCGATAAACTCTGTTTATTATTGAAATAAAATAGACTTATTTTGTTTTTAGAAAAGAGAGAAAATCAAGACAAAAAACTTGTCTTACAGGCCGACATTATAAATGCAACCAAAGAGAGGCTAAGCAACAGTTACCGAAACCAAGACGAGTCCTTAACGAGACTTCGCATCCTATTCTAAGCAGCTGAACAATGTTAACATGAGAATTTACCTCATTTGGTGACTCTCTTTGCTTCGGTCATGTTGCGCCCTTGGCCGACCGTATCACGGAGAGCTTAAAGGACGTCACCCAAAGACGTGTAGTCTGATCACCGGAAGTATAAATGTCCAAAAACTAGTCTTATGAATTTGATAATGGGTTTCCGGACCTGTTTATGTTATAGCGTATAGATAGGGACAGGTCCATGTTGTTGGTAATTTCTTTCAGTATTTTGTCGAAAGCATGTGTCACACATTTTATACCAAAGGACAAAAATAAATTTGTTTTTGCCAATAACATTTTTTTTTTAATTACCAAACACTTGTAACTAGGCGACAATGCACCGCAGATAGTATATTCAGTGTTAGCCTTAACGGGATAGAACCTTTTTTTTCTCTCATGTCTTTGGAGTAACACTTCTTAAAACAAAACAAAAACAGAATGTAATTGGGTGTAGGTTTACGTTTTTAAACAGCGCGTCAGAGAAAGAAAGAAAGAATGAAATAATACGATGCAAATAGCTTATAAAGTGTATTTGGACATACAACAACTGAAATAGCAATGCACACGCTAATTTAGTACGCTAAAGAAATATATTAAGACAGCTTTCACAGGAAGCGAGTCTCAGAACATGCGAATGAACTAAAAGCTTCAGTAGAGGTAATAATGCCAGTATACACTGTATATACGAAAGCTATTGCTATGCGGACCCGATGCTGAGCACGTTCGAACTTCAGAATTAACTACAGTGAAAATCGATATATTCTAAAGGTAAATAAACACATTTGTGTATAATCTGACACAGCTATACGCCGCAATGTACCATCAGTTTTCTAAAGGTGTAAACTGACTATACTCAACACACGATTCACGAACTGTAGAGGTACTCGGTTTAACGAGTTAATCACCTATATGACCCGTTTCACAAAAGTACGAATTCACTGTTTACCGAATACTATATAGTACTATACATATACTGTATACCCAATGTAATACTCAATAATCACTCACAGGAAATATAGAAGTTTATAACCTGGCACCCGTTTTACAAAATTCCCAACTTCAATACTCGTTAAATGTAGAAAATCACGAGATATATAATTGTTTATAACCTGGTACCCGATTTAGAAAATTCCCAACTTCAATATTCAATGAATGTAGGGGATCACCGGAAATATACAAGTTTATAACCTGGTACCCGATTTACAAAATTCGCAACTTCAATAATCGTTAAATGTAGAAAATCATTTGGATATATAGTTGTTTATAAACTGGCACCCGATTAAAAAAATTCCCAACTTCAATACTCAATGAATGTAGGGGACATATATTTCATCACGAATGCTCAATTTGACTATTCAACAAAAGATACAAACACAGTACAGGTTAGCAGGCCGTTTGCTAGTGAAAGGCCAGGCATCCGTTTCACAAAGCTCAAATTCACTACCTTATAGAAAAAAATACACATATGATATTGCACCACGGGAAATACGAAGGTTTCAGCCATATCACAAAAGCCGACATACTACTCAACGAGTACTACTGTAGAAGTCCAGGGGCCTTGGGATGAGTTATGGTCAGTTTCGCTTATTAAATGATGCACTTATTATACAATACATTTGAAATGATCTGATAACTGTTTAACAAAAGGCCAAAGAACCTACTGAATAGATGTAAAAACCATATGGAATCACGGGGCATGAGAGTTTTGGGCCGTTTCACAGGTAGATCTTAGAGAAGGGAACCAATCATCCTTTGAGAAGAAGTCATTTAATTATTTTGACCTTAATTCATGATTTAGCCAGTAGTTTATTGAAGACAAATACATCACAGAAAAAAAGGCTTTTTTCAGACTAGCAATTTGATCCAAAATCAAAGCTGACATTACTAATTTTACCTACAAACGTCTGTTGCAATATTTCTATTTAAAGAAAAGAAAGAACAATTGCGATTTGAACAGTCAAGCAAATGCCGCGTTTTCCAAATAAGAAGAATCTAGTGCTGTCAAAGCGTTGCTCATATAGAACGCAATTCTCACCAACTGCGCAAGCGCGCTGGTTAATTTCTAAGTTAACAAAATGGCCGGTGGCACAGAAAGGATGGAATGTTCCTAGGACAAACTTTTGCCCGCAGTAAGGCCATCAATGTTTATTTAAAAAAATTGAAACCGTAATAAGCCGGCAGATATGTTAAAGATTGTAGGTGAGTTTGATTGTGGTTGAGTTGTTGTTATTTTTCGATTATGCGAAGAACTGCGAAAAATGGTTTCTCATCTTTTCTTTCATATAATCGTAATGGCGTAGCCGGCGGCTACTGTTAGGCCCCTAAGAACAGATATTTACTAGCTAGATACAGCTGATAACTTAAGGAAAATGCTCCTCCTTGTTTCGCTGGACATGGTATTATTGGATGGAACATAAAAACAAGATGACTAGTCAACACATCTGAGGGGAATTTAATTTTATGAGATTAAAATCGAATTACCTTAATTGGTTTGTTTTTATTTTTTTTATTAATGGATTAAACTTGCATACATTCTAAAACAGGAGTTCCGTCGTCAAAACGTTGGCTTTAAATAACTCCTCATCTGCTAGTTCCATTTACTTTTTTTAAATAAAAACAGAACATGTCGTAAAATATCTTAATTGTGTTTACGTTTGGAATTACATGACGCAAGTGTTAACTTAACTACATGGAAGTGGTCGTACATGTAATGTTTATTATAATCCTCCGGCTTAATGCTTTATCTCTAGTTCTATGTTTATGTGTAGGTCACCTTGCCATATTGGCTCCTTTGACATTTGTATCAAGCCAATTATCGTGTAGCTGATATTTTCATCGGTCTCGAAATTAGATTGTTATAATGCACTGCGAGGCTACCAGCTGTGTATAGGTGTTTATGCGTGTATAATGTTGTTTTGATATAAACACGAGAAAAATACAAACGGCAGCGAAATTCAGGCCACCGCCCCCACACAACCATGTTCCATATTAAATAATCCAAACTGTGAAGCAGCGAATTTCTCACTTTCTAAATCGTCTACGAGAACAGTTCATGCTACGCTGAAGATGAAAACTGTTAACACTATCAAATTGAGCACAAACCACCTGTCGTTCAAGCAAAACCGTAAGCCCTTATCACACGACAAATTATATATATAAGATTGGATTTGCTTTAAATGAGAAATGTCAGTTTTATAAAACTGAATCAGAGACCACATAAAAAAAACTTTTGGAAGGAATTGGAAAATTGGTTTAAACACATTATAAGAGAGTCATTTATTATTTCTTTTGAGAAAATAATATTTGACTACAAAGTTAGTCAAAAAGCAGTTAAGGATGGTAGGCCCCTTCGAGGTTAAAATTTGTCTATTTTTTTTATTTGTTAATATGAAAATTCACATTATTAGCCTGCATTTAGCTAAACAATTATACAAAAATTCCAATTAGAAGATCTTTAATTTTAACTTTGAAAATTGTGATTCAGTGCATTGTCAGTGTACAGCCGGATGGTTTCAGTCCGAATTCTAGCATTTCATTTTTTTGTCGATAGGCAATTTTTCAACGCTGTTTTCTCGAAACCTGTTTGTTACAACCCTAAAATTCGACATGCTTGATGATGGCATATTAAACTAAAAAACTGTCGTTCAAATTTTATAAATTCGTCCTAGTTCTCTTTTTATATTAATATTTCTAAAATTAATGATGAGAATTTGACTTTTTTCATTAAAAGATGAATAATTACAAAAGTAAGCCGAATTTATCAAATTTGAAGGACCTTAGCTTAGCTTGATATGTCTCTAATAAGCATGCCAAATTGCACTGGTGTAGCTTAAAAGGTTTTCGAGAAAACAGGGTAGAAAAGTTGCCTATCGACAAAAAATGAAATGCTAGAATTCGGACTGAAACCATCCGGCTGTACATTGACAATGCACTGAATCACAATTTTCAAACTTAAAATTAAAGGACTTATAATTGGAATTTGTTGATTAATTGTTTCACTTAATGCAGGCTAATAATGTGAATTTTCGTATTAACAAATAACAAATTTTGACCTTGAAGGGGCCTACCATCCTTAATGAAATCCTTATTGCTGTTAAACAGTATATATCAAGCTGTCGCTGTCTTAAAAAAGACATACTGTGGGACAATGTGCTCAAGAGTATTACTAGTCATTATAATATAGAGAAGTATTCTGCTACGTCCATGGTCAAATAGTCAAACTTTCATGCTTACCTATAGCATATTGTATATATGTATGACAAGTATTGTAATCAATCATGTATGGAAACGTTATAGATAGTGTTCCGTTTTTATTCATGTATTATAAGATTACCATGTCTGTACACGCTTCACCATTGTTTTCTGTACCGATAAAATGGGGGACCTAACTAATATTATAATATTTATATTTATTTTCATTCTTATGGAAATAAAACAAAATAATAAACAATTATTTATATAAAATCTATACACGAAAAGTGTATATAAGAACACCCTCTAAAATGAATACATTTCATTTTTATAATATTAGTTAGAAAAGTTCTACTTTATATCAAAAGAATGTCATTTCAATTTCCACGGTCACCTGGCTTGGAAGTGTTTGATAGTTAATATATTCATTGCTTTTTATCTCAATTATTAAGCGTGTGACATATATATTCGAGAAAAACGAACATGCAATAAGCGAAGAAATAAAGTATTACCAAATGTTTGGATGTTTCCCTATCTATACGTTATACTATATACTATACAAGGTTCTGAAACAAGCTATCAAAGTCATAAGACTCCTTTTTGAACATTTTTACTTTCGGTCATTAGAACGTATGAACTGTTCATGTCTGACGTTCTTTGGGGTCACTGCGATAAGGCTGTTAATATAAACTTGACAAGATCCCTTATAGTATTTTCGTTATTTTGCGATAACAGTTTCTTAGCTTGAACAGATTCTTGTTAAGAAAATTTTGCAGGTTAAAACCCGTCCGGGAATCGAACCCACCACCCTCAGAGTTAGGCACCGAGTCGCCAGCAGTAAATGCCGGCCACCTATAGACGACTCAGTCAACTTACTCATATAATGTAACCTGAAAAACTCAGATCTGAACGTAGGAAATAATCATTTACTATACATACCGGTCAGTATCGTCTGGTTTTTTTCTCGACATCTCGGCGTTAGGGTAACTCATCCTATTGTATCCATTTTATACACATTAACGGTAAAGATATACTATACAAATGACAGTTTAACTTTGAAATGACCTAATAAAGTGCTGTTGATGGCTTTAAAGTATAAACCAAACAGTAGCATAATTATAGTAGGCTTCACAGGCGACTTTCATGTCATTTACATGCCCTTGGCCTTGTACGTCACAGATTGGCCAGGGGCGGAGTCAAATACAGACAATTCAACTGACAATAGGCCTTGGCAAAAATCGATTACAAATCTACACCAGTTTTTGTCTAACTGTCCATTGCTCCGATAAAATGGCTGCAGGTGTGTTGATGTTTAGCTGGGACATTCCCACAAACAACACAGCTGATGCTGCATGAGAAACTTTGTATTGGCTCGAGCACAAGCTTAACTACTACATATAGGCATAACAGATACGGTTTCACAATGTCGCGTTAAGAAGACATATTGCAATAAAAGTTCCCTTCCACACGATTAGCCTTTATACTATTATAAAACTGATTCTAATTTAAAACACAAGTTGGCGTAAAAAAAAAACGATGAAAACATCACAGGAGCTGTTTTATCATATCCAACGACGATAATCTGATAATCTACAACCAGTTATCCACTATTCCGTGCAGGGAAAATCGGTGGACAAGAGCAGCAGGGAAGGCAGAAGCCGGATAAGTCTCGGCCAATTAGTCAGGGTAAATGTCACGAACATCATTATAACCTTGTTCTTTCTGTGTTAATCTGATAAGCCAAATGTTTGTTTTTGTTTGTTTCATTGATTAGAGTTTAACGTCGCACTCAAGGGTGTTTCACTAACACCGAGACTGCTTCTCCACCTTTCACTTAGCCTTACTTTAATGCTTATAATGGAAAAACCTAAACGAAACCTCTTCAAGCAGTGACCTTAAAGTACGTATTTGTTGACAAAGGCATACAGCCATTCTGCTACAGCTATAGGTCATGTAGGCCTATTAAGTACAGTACGTCAGAACGATATGTTACAAACACTCATGGAACAGGATAGGCCTACATTAATTTGGTCAGGTTTGTCTGTATACTGGAGGCCTATTAAGTACAGTACGTCATAACGATATGCTACAAACACTCATGGAACAGGATAGGCCTACATTAATTTGGTTAAGTGTATGTTAGTCAGGTTTGTCTGTATACTGTAGGCCTATTAAGTACAGTACATCAGAACGATATGCTACAAACACTCATGGAACAGGATATGCCTACATTAATTGGATTAAGTGTGTGTTAGTCAGGTTTGTCTGTATACTTCATTTATTCAATTTGTTTATTTCCTTGGATTGGGTTTAACGTCTTATTCAAGGGTATTTCACTTATATGACGACGGATTGTTCACTTCACCTTGCCTAATTACGGTGGAAAACCGTAAGGAAACCTCGAAAAACCAACCGCTTTCGGGCCTCAAAAAAAAAACGAGAGAAAGAAAAAGAAGAAAAAAAGGAAAGAAAGAAAAAACGAAAGAAAGAGAAAACAATAATACCACAAAAGTGAAATCTCAATCTAAAGGGCTGATTGGAAAGTAAACAAAGTTCCAGTAAGGTCTGGAGTTGTGTGTGGTAGTTTTGCTGTATGTGATCGACTGGAAAACACTATATCCCAAGTTTGGCATAGCAATATTTAACTCTTAATTGTGGTGCAGGCATTGGAGCCTCCAACGGATTACAATTGCATCAAAACGCTTAACGACATTTTAAAAAAACCTAACTCTAAAACATCATCGCCATATTTGGGCATATCCAAAACTCCCGAAGAACATACAAGATGATCTTTGTCTTGACAATCTTACAAGTTTCGTAACATTTCAGAAACTTTCGCATCCTAAAAAAGTCATTTTGTTTATCTGTACAACGATTTTCGTTTCTCAAAAAGGATTATAAAATATCGATCGTAAAGTCTTCGCTCAGAATATATTTTCAGAATCAGCCTAGACTGCCGCTCTGCCTTTCCTCACTCTCAGAGCTTCCGGGGCCTAAACGACTACAACAAAACTATAGTTATAGCTTTGTGACAAAGTTTTGACGTTAGCCTCTTTTAGACATACTCTTAATTTAATTAAAATATAGCAAGAAAACCAACTTAATAGAAACGTTAGGTGGGTTATTTATAGACTTTATTGTATAGCTCACACCCTAATTAAAACAACAATAGGTAAGGTATTCCCTATTATGAATTATACGAGTTGGATTTATTTAAAACCAGACGGTACATTCAATGTGCGTGTTTGGGGTTCACGCAATACCTATAGGGGGACGTGTCGAGATGGTTAGGCCTTTGTCCCCGGCAGGTCAGGAATTAAATTTTAAAAAGACAGCAGGTCTCGATCGTTTTTGTACTTTTTCGAGCCCAGTTCAATTTTACAATCTTCCAAAGATGCATATTTTGGGTATTTTGACTTTTTTGTATTTGTCTTGTACAAACCCTAACCGTTTGACTACAAAATACTTGTATTAACACTTTTGTCTTCTTTTTCTCTTTTAAAACTGCACCAATTTGGGTCAATCGAAAATGACGGACCATATTTCATTGCTCTGCATGGGCTTCCTCTTTTTTGAAGCTTCCGGGGCTTAAACGGCCCTGGACCCTCGCCCCCCTTTTTAAAAATATTGTTTTTGTTTAGAAAATCCTGTACAGAAAGACGGATTGGTAGAATTTCCGCATAAAATTTTATCCGCCCGGAAAATTTTTTCAACAAACTTCAAAAAAGCCTCGTGTGTTTGAAGTTTGCCGTGGGACCAACATTGTACGATGGTGGAATGACCTCAAATTTACGTTTTCTTCTTCAAAGTAATAAGATTGTTCAATGTAGCTAGAGAACATAGGCTTAAAAGAATGTAGATAGACATTGTATATTCCATTTCAAAACAAAACATTTGTATTGGGATTTGGGCAACTTGGTTTTGGAAGTCCCTATAAACAAAGGGAAAAATGCAACTGATATTTTAATGTATTTACTTTTAAGTATTGTTCGTTTTGTGTTAAAAAATATTGTCGCCAATTTCAAATGGCATATCGCGCAGTGCAGTATGGGAAAACAAATCCATCATTGTAAAAAGGAAAACGAAATCTTGAAAAAGCCTAAGTTTTGATTGGGGATATTAATCGTCACAAGTTGAGTCTGAAATGTTAGGTTTATATTCTTTATGTTGATTTTCCTCCCATCCGCAATGGCCGTCATTGCAAAACTCTACGATGCTCGTGACTGTTTATGTTGTGAACACGATAACTGTAAGAAATCAAATTGACGGATTAATTTGAAATGTAGCTTTCTCCAAATAAGACAAAGGATCAAATTCCGTAAAACAAAATGACCGCCATTGCATAATTTTGCGATATTAACGCCTATATGTGCTATTAACATGATTATTCGAGATGAAATTCACTGATGAACTTGAAACTTGTTATAAAGCTTCCACTCGTTAAGAGGACGAATTGGTATTGATATCACAAAACACCATAAAACAAATTAACAGCAATTGCCATTCTGTATGTGATGGTTATAAGCCCAAGAAAGAATCCATGTACATGTATTTATTTCAAACTTGGATGATTACACCCAGTTAAAACCCAGATCTGAGATGTGATTGCCTGTCACCTAATTCAGCAAAACAATGTGGCCATCACTCAGTGAGTAAGTTTACAAGATTCACATCTTTATGAATGTGAACGCATGAGTACAGGGCTCAGCTATAAAAACCCAAATGAATCCGGCAGATTTGTGACAATTATCGAAAGTTAGGATCGAAGAACATGCCATGTCTCAACGCAGCAGACAGAAATATTGCCATTGGGCGTTTGCAAGCTGGCGAATCCAAGAGTGTCATTGCGAGGACCTTCAACGTTCATCC
>JARFOD010100594.1:0-16566 GCA_031763545.1 Mopalia muscosa
AAAAATCGGATATATGTTTTGAGAGGCCGGCCATAGCGGCCTATCGATTTTCAACTTTCACCATGGGTTTAGATAGGTGGGCCTAAGACGGAGGAATTAGCCCTATTCATTGTGCTACTCCACTTCGGGCCGCGATTAACAAGAGCTCTACCGATTACTCTTTCGTCGTATACCACACAGTTCAATCAGTACATCTAGTAACCATAGTTATAACGATTAACATGTTTGAATCAATATGCAAGTAGATACTGATATAATATTTACATACCTATGTGTGAGGTTTATTTTGTCTTCAAACTCCAGCCATGAGCTTCCCCTGAACTCAAGGCACAAACCAGACGCGACTGGAACTACACAGACCAACTGTTGATAATGAAATAGGTACAACATAAGTCACCGTTTGTTTTTTTCGCCATATTTGTTAAGCATTTAGAGCATGGTATAATGTAACCTCAGAAGCATTATTACAGATAACACTTTCTGTTTATCATGGTGACACTGTAGAGAGAATCATTTTGGAAAACAGCACAACTTAGAATTAAAAGTTAAGATTATAAATTTCCAGTCCAAATGTGCCTATATGTCGGTTTTGTGATGATTGATAAAATCACCCGATTTCTTTTGTTTATTAGCCGGTTTATTAACAGCTTTACTGCTTATTATAGTTAATATACCAGGTTTTAATTGACAATTTCGATAAACGGATATAAGCAGTTGTCCTTCAATGACATACTTAACTTTCTGACACATCGTATATGCCAAAAACGCGACCTAAAATCGACCATCAGCCCTGTCAAAAATGTGGAAATACTGTTTAAATATCTGTTGCGAACCAGCTATTTATCTCTCTTTGACCTAGAATATCGACTTCAAATTTTAACAGAAGGAGCACACAAAGTGGGCATAATTACCTCCTAAAAAGATCCAGAGTTGAAATGATGGGGGAAATGACACTGTATATATAGCCAGATGGCAAGACTACTATCAATTCAAGTTATGAGCTCCATATCGTATTCTGATGCAAATCGATTACATAGTTTGGGCACGTTAAACGCTGTAGCATTAAAGTGATAGGCTCCCGAAGTCAAACGACTATTGGATAAGAAAATGCTTGCTTACCAACTGAACAGATATTTTCATCGATTTTGGTTTCATCTTTAAATAATTTATCAAAGTTGGAGATTAATACCTCGCCCCAAGATTTCTCAGGGCGCAGACACCAACACAACAAGATAGGTCATTTGGCCAGCTATAGGCTACGGTACTGTATTGTCAATATAAGATACACATTCGCATCTACTGTCGAGCCAAATCTGATAGAAAAAAACGAAATCGTCTTTCTAATCGATTTCTTTAACCTTCATCAGAAAAATGACAAATGAATATATATTAAATCAAAACAGACAGCTGGTTGACTTATATTTGGATTTGGATTTATGTTTGTTTATCTGATTGGTGTTTAACGTCGTACTCAAGGGTATTTCACTTATATGACGACGGACACAAATACAGAACATCACAAACAAATTTGCTTACCGTTACCCTTTAGCTCTGCGAACACCAGGGCTTTAACAATCACCAACAAACCGGCGCGGAAAGATTTTATAGATGTGTTAAGTTCTTCTTTTGTCAAATAAAACAAGTCATTCATTATATCATACTAACACTAGCTAGTGTGTCGAACATAAATAATAGCACACTGAATTAAGAATATGGTTTAAAAGTCTAAAAGACTTGTAACCTGTGCGCGTAATCTTATAAACCATACGTTCGGTCTACATAGCAAAGTATAACATCCTATCCGTATGGAAAAAAGTCCTTCTTTAATAAACAGCGCTAGTTTTGTTTATGTCTGAGTGTTTACGAACTATAATCTACTAAAATTATACGTCTGTAACTGTGTCTAAAATGAATAGTAACACATTTGTGCATTAGACTAACCGGTATTATCAAGTCGTACATTCCAGTTTTAAAAACAATATTGTTGTTCGGGATATCCTCAAAACCGAAAAGTACATAATGAAACGGTTTCTAGGTTGAAACAAATCCTGGTTTATTTATCGATGATAAAAGTCAAATTATATTGAACAGGCTTGGGCATTAATGTCTGTAAATACGTAGAAAAACGTTACATACATATGGACATGGCGCAGCAAGTATACAAAAAAATCCATATAATACAATAAAGTAAATTCCTGGTCATTAAAGTGTATTAATTACTCACCCAGAGCACTGCACAACGTAAGAGCTCCATCTTAACTATAGTCGGGCTGTAATGTATATGGGTGAGTTCACTTGACACGACCCTTGTGACTCGCGTTAATTGGACCAGAGAAATTTAACACTCAATTTTGGGGAGTCATTGAGCTGACATCGTGGTCAAATAAAGTATACTAGCCTGCAGTTCTAGAATAAAATTCGAAAATAGGACAAAAGTACAGTAACTCATTAATATCCGTTCTCTCCGGATCTGAGACCATATCCGGTTAAACGTGCTATAAAACTATTCTAGTTATCTCAAGTGTACTGCGAAACATACATGGCAGGGAAACTCGCTTCATATATGTCTAAGAAGCCACCACACTGTCACAGAGATGATGATTGGTTAAAACTATAGCATAAGCTTATGTTCTAGATGAACTCCCACAAGTTAGTTTCTGAATGAATCTTTACTCGATTTATAATATAGGTAACCTACATATATACACAGCTATCCAGCCCAAATATACATCCTCCATGAAATAAATTTCCACCAGCCCCAAATTGATTAGTCCTCGCTGAAACTCAAGTTAAACATTTCCGAATTTCCTATCCCTACGAAAATTGGTCCTAAATGAATTTCCAGCCACACAATGATATCTACCCGGCTGTTGTATTTCTACCTACCCCGTAATTGATTTATACCCGCTCTGAACTGTATTTATATCTGCCCCTAGAATAATTTATACCCACTCTGAAATTTTATCTCTCTGCCCCAATTTTTTTTTGTGCACCCGCTTTGAATTCTATTTCTATCTGCCCCTAGATTAATTCATAGCCACTCTGAAATGTATTTTTACCTGTCTCGAAATTAATTTATATCAAAATTCATTTGTACTAATATCTGATCAATTTGAGAAATTATTATCTCAAAATAACGAAAATGTTATAAACACAGGTTTTCCAAAATTAAAAACCATCTTGGTTCGCGGACAAGAAACACACGCTAGTCAATAATGTGGTACATTATCCTGTTGGTTACAATATACCGTATCAGTTGTACTTATATTATGTCAAACCATGTAGAATATATGTATGCATACGTTATAGAAGTTTCTTCAGAGTTTCCAACCAAACGTTAGAAATGCGATGTTTTCATTCTTTAGACACTGCGTAAAATCTAAATCAATAAAGCCTACAAACGAGAAAATTCGATGGCAAATGATGTGAAAATATTTTGGAAAAATGATGATGCAACATTAGAGTGACTTAGCTTTGAGAAGTAACTTTCTCAACACGATGAAAAAATAAAAATTTGAAATTTGTCATTAGGAAAAAAAAGTTGATCACGCCAGTGATGCGTCTCAATTGCACGGCATTGACGAAAATTAAAAGGAGTGAAAATGGAAAAAATATGGTGCTATTTGGTTGAGAAACTCTTATCATATAGTACTATGGCTATCTTGTTGCCCAGAGAAGGGGAAAATAAAGGGAAACACGATTATTACATAAACATTTTTTTACCAGGGAAACAAAGATGGTGCTAGAAGTGGGCGTCGTGGCCACACTCGCGTGAGGTGGCCACAATTAGCACGCAAATTCTGATAGCTTTTTCGGAAACTTAAGCGCGCTTAAACTATCCACGTCTTTGTTACAGAGTGATAATAAAAAATCTACCCCCTCTTTGTTCCTGAGTTTATGAGATTGATTTGGATATAAAGTCATGTCCGTTTCAGTATTATTAACAGGGTTATCAGTAGGAACTCAATAAAGTGTTATTGATGATACTTTGAAAAATCGATAGGATGGACAGAAAAACTGGAATCATATTTGGCAATCATGTAATATAAAAGTAATAAATGAGCAGTCGAAACAACAGAAGTTTTATAAAACAAGAACATCAACTATAATATGTGTTAGGCCTATGCATACACTGATTCCCCATGAGCAGTTCAGGTCTCAAACGAAATATAAAACTGTCTTGAATATATGCATTAAAAAAGGGACTTTAAAATTAAAGATCATTTTTTGGTCGGCAGATGTGAGTTTTCAAAATATTAATCACACTGTGAGGAGTAAGCATAGTGAATGAGGTTCTCGAGTTCGGGTATTTCAACTGCTTAAGACTATTTTTGTTGACATATATTTTTTCTCTGTAATGAAACATTACGTACGGTTTCATATTTGAATCTATATTGGTCTACTAGTTTAAAAGATATATGTGTGGATTTAAATTCGAATAAATGTAATATGCCATTTGAGGCTGCATCACTTCTTCGAGGTAATGGTATCTGGATTAACGGCTCAATTGCTTTGTGTAGTATGTCATGCGTGCACTATAAACGAATGTAACATATTTTATGTCAAACTATTTAACGGGGATTTTTTTATCGGCGATTTCTTGATATATCTTGAATAGGGCGTTATCAAATAGATTGATTGTTCGTTTTTGTCGTGCAATATAAAATAGATCTTTTGCAGGGAAATATAATTTTCATCCTTTTCATATATATGTAAGAAAATATTTAAGTTGCATTATATAGAATAGGGCAATATGCGTAGATTATTGTAAGCGGAAATTTTGCCAAATATATACACAGTACATATACAGTGTGTTTTGCCTGGTCGTTTAATTATCACAGTTTTTGCTTCTATCGACGGTTTGTTAAGTTTTAGCATCAACTCCCTAGGATGATAGATATCATTGGCTGTTTCATCTGTATAATTCGAGCAATTCAGACTTGCGTTATAGAGAAACACTCTTCATGTAGTTGACATTTTTATCTAGCTTCCCATTGGTTAGGCCGCTCTTAAAACAAAAAGTACCGAAACGACATGTATACAAGGCAAATGAGAAAATACGGGAAAATGCTTCTTTATTGCAGTATTGGTGTCGATTTGGATTAATATCACGCATAGTCACTTTGTATAGGTGAAATACCGTATACATATATACTCTTATGGGTGAAACAGACAGCATATTACTCCCAAATTATTTATATCATGGAATCGGAAGCCTTCGCGCAATAAAGGCACCGGTTTTATACCTGTCGTACTTTGTCACCTTGCTTAGAATAAGGCATAAAGCAATATAGCCAATGAACACGTGGGTTGTAGATACAGGGCAGCCATCAAGGTTGAATTGATAAATTGAAACTATTCCAAGTGTTATAATAATTACATTTTATGTCACTCTTTTTGTACCCTGGATTTACGAATGTTGGATTACGATCAAAAAAGGTTCAATAATGAGCCAATTATGCTTTTGCTATTATCCGGTGTGGCATCGCCGGTAACACACAACTGGTATAAGTCGATAACGACATAGACTGTATAGGTGTCACTGGTTATAGACCGATGACTGATGGTTTCTTTGAAGACAAGTAAATATGCCATCCGTGTGATAGGCGATTATCGTTATTGAACCATTTGGGGTTATTTGGGTGAGTTTTTTTATATATGGATCTGCGCTCTGAAAGGGAGACGAAGGAGGGTTTAGCCAATTTTTCATTTTTGTTAAATATTTGTCAACATATCAATTTGAGGGAGATATTTATTGCTGCAAGCCGAAGTGCAGTTACCAAGTTGTTTTGTAGACTAGTTAAATGTTATTCATTGTAATTGGATAAATGTTTATTTTTTCAACGAAAACATGTGGTAAACTGGCTCCACTCTCTCGCAGGATAGTTGAGCATAACCCTTCCGACAGTTGAGCATAGTGTCTAAGGAAAGTATTGGGAAAGTTAATGCAATGCTGCATGAATGCGGTATATTTAGGGGTTCCTGGCGTGCTGGTCTACGTTAAGTTGCCACAAATCAATGCATATTGTTTTGGTTCCAAAAAATATATGGGAATGGGTTGGGGCAGTGGAACCAGCCTAACTATTTAAAAGTGAGTTGACCGAGTGTAGAAGGGGAACTCAATAAGAAATTGAAAACAACTGAAAATGTTACAGATAAATTCCAATACTAAGAAACATAATTTATTCTCTTTGAGAAATCCCAACATACAAAGCATATTCATACGCTAAACTACGACATTTTTGTTTAGTAGGTCTATGATAAATTCTTTAATGGATATGGCATAAAAAGGACATGCTTATTATATATTTTTTCTTTCAGTTATTATTTTGAAGGCTCAAGTTATGGTCTTGAACGCTCAAATTATTATCTCGAAAGATCAAGTTATTATCTTGAACGATCAAGTTATTATCTTGAATGATCAAGTTATTATCTTGAACGATCAAGTTATTATCTTGAACGATCAAGTTATTATCTTGAACGATCAAGTTATTAACTTGAACGATCAAGTTATTATCTCGAAAGATCAAGTTATTATCTTGAATGATCAAGTTATTATCTTGAACAATCAAGTTATTATCTTGAACGCTCAAGTTATTATCTTGAACGATCAAATTATTATTTTGAACGATTAGGTTATTATCTTGAACGCTCAAGTTATTATCTTGAACGATCAAGTTATTATCTTGAACGCTCAAGTTATTATCTTGAACGATCAAGTTATTATCTTGAATGATCAAGTTATTATCTTGAACGCTCAAATTATTATCTTGAACGATCAAGTTATTATCTTGAACGCTCAAGTTATTAACTTGAATGCTAAAGTATAATTAACCAAGGAAACCACAGAAGTAAATGCCATTGAGGCATGGCGGGACAGGTCCCATATCTCATAGCAAGTGCCTGTCAGAGATAGAAATATCATTTTCCTGTTCAAGTACGTAGAGTATATTTAGACCCAGCTTTGACGTTCCCACATATCAAAGAGTCGCTATCAAAAGTGCAACATAAGGAAAATAAGTTAACTATGGTAATAAAGCTGTTGATCTTTCT
Source organism: Mopalia muscosa (assembly GCA_031763545.1). Classification (NCBI taxonomy): domain Eukaryota; kingdom Metazoa; phylum Mollusca; class Polyplacophora; order Chitonida; family Mopaliidae; genus Mopalia; species Mopalia muscosa. The sequence goes on from JARFOD010100594.1 coordinate 7,054, forward strand.
GTTTTAGCATTGGCTAACTTGAACGTTTAAGATAAAAGCTTGAACGATCATCTTGATGGGAAGAAAAAATAAAGTTCGCCTATGTCCATTTTATACTTCCGTAGCCCCATCTCTCTGTACAGTGCCGCGCGCTTAAGAACATCTGTAGAACTCTGACACCGTGTCTTGCGTGTGTATTCTTGCGGCATTGTGTCCTATGACTAACAGAAAAAAGGACATACGGTCAACAGGTACAACAACCAATACAGACCCCTAAAACACTAACTACAAGCTGTGTTACACACTTTACAACGATACAACATTAGATAACATGGAATAGTAACACACATTTAAATAATTAAAAACACCTACTTAAAATATAAAATAAAAAATAAATAAATAAACTAAAATAAAGATATAGATATAGGTGAACATAAGTTAAAAAACGAAAAATAGTATGGTAAAATGTCACCAACAAACATCAATAAAAGAATATAGAATAAATGTATTTTACAGATAGGTTTACCTAAAATAAGCTTTGGTAGAATTCTTAAAGCATGAAAGAGGATAAAAAATATCTGTTCCAGTCTCATCAATAAAAGTATTATATTGTGAGTGCTCTGTTAAAAAAGGAAGATTTACGTACATTAATTCTACTTCTTTGGGTTAAGAATTTTTTTTTTCGTACTTTTTCTTACAGTGACATAAGAATGGCATTGCGATAACTCTCCTTTCCTTCGGCCATTTTAAAATATGTCTGGATTTCATTAAAGCAACATCATGAATGGAATCAAACTTATCGTCATTAAAGGACTTGCTGTAGGCTACATGTTGTATATTTTATCATGAAACCAACTACTCTCATATGTGTGAGATAAAGAATACCTCTTGTTTGGAAATCCACTTTGTAGTGTATATTTTTGTTTTTCTCTTACACCTCTGACATGAGTCATGCTCACAAACTGAAAGTAATGTTTGACCCTACACATAGAGATCGCTACTGAAGGGGCATCATAAACTTTTATGATAATTTGAGGTGGTGGAACCACTCTCCCAGTGGATCAACTCACCTAGATCTCCCCTATAGCGAATTAGGACACCACCAATAGAAAAATATGTTCCAATACATGTTTCCACTTAACGAAAGCCCCATTCTTTGATTGTTTGAAGAGTAATAGGGCGAAAAGTTTATAGCACTTGGAATTATAGACCATACATTTATACACCTTAGAAATACTAAATTGAACGGTAAATAATTCAAAATAATCTTGAAATGACGATGTAAAGAAGAAATTGAATGTGACAAATGGTTGATATTCATCACACTATAGCCAATGTCACATTGGACAGCCGATATATGCTGAAGGGCACACCTGGGATATAACCAAAATATTAGAGAACAGTTAACACTTTCCGGCAATACTTTGGTGGCTTTTAATTTGTCGGTAGATGTGAACCAGATTGTAGAGAGAACACATATTCATCAATTTTTTTAAAAATAAAACGATTTTAAAATATATCACTTGTGTAAACTGGATAACTCCTTTGGGAAAAGTGGGTAGTTCCTATAAAGGACTGCCTGAGACGTGTACCACGATGCAGGGATCCATCCACTAAATTAAACGCATCGGGTTTCTTCTATATAGTCCTTATCAGTGGTTTTGTTTTAAGTTCATCGGACATCTACGGTCTGGCTTCCATCGAAATCCAGATCGACGCATATTCGGGAATGCGATCAACTACGAAGTGACATTGTGGCCGTTGGGTTGTGATGCGCCAAAATTGACTGCAAGCCGTTTTACCACTCCTACCTTTATTCTACATATGTCGAATTAGTTTTGTTTTTATTTTACCTGTGTACAATTCTCTTCCACATATTTGAAATGCTCTTTTACCTGTGTCAAAAAGATTTCCACTTATTTGAAAATCAATTTTACATGTGAAATAAAAATTTATTTGACATATGCAGAATTATTTTCAACATATATAGAATTCATTTCAACATATGCGAAGTTTGTTTTGACATAAGTCAAATGAAACACCAAAACCAATTCACTTATGTAAAATAAACTTTTATTTTAGATATGTACAAAAGAATTCCACTTATCAAAAAAAAACAAACTTAGAAATGATTTCGCCTCACATCTAGAGTCCGTATCCATCCTTGATTTGTGCTCCCATAGTCTTTTGAAGACTTTCGGATATTATTTTAGGCGACGGAATTGTTCAATATTTTTATTGTAGCCTACATCATTTTACAGACGTACCGTAGTAATGCTCCTTACATAATCGGTCGCAAGTGTAGGTCAATAAAACAAATATAGTTTCCCTAATTTATTGTTTGCTAGAAAATAAATTCTTTGCGAAATGCAGAGGGTGGACGTCCCTCTGGTCAGAGTGTACTTTTCGATAAAATTCAATGCCGCGAAATGGAGGCTGTGAAGGAGTCAGTAATTGAGGTCGTGGATGCTTTTTTCAAATATCTACGAAAGAGTTCCACTCACCTTTTTATTTTATAGTGAAATAGATTTCCTTACATGTTGAATTAAGGCTTGTCGAATTCCCTTTCAGATATGTTGAATTCTTTTCAACATATGTAAAATAAAAAAATAATTTTACAGATGTAAAAAAAGTTGAATTATTCTCCACATAAGAGAAATTCTTCTCCACATAAGTGCAATTTGTTTTCACATAAGTAAAGTAAAGTAATTTATTTTACATATGTGGAAAAGAATTTCACATATGTAGAATAAAGGTAGTAGTGATAAAACGGCTTGTTATATCCTGAGACGTGTACGATGATGTGTCACTCCATTTACTCTATTAAACGCATCGGGGTTTTTCCATATTCCTCATCGGTGGTTTTGTTTTAAGTTCATCGGACGTCTGCAGCCTGGCCTCCATCGAGCTCGAGATCGACGATTATTCGGAAATGCCATCAACTACGAAGTGACATTGTGGCCGTTGGGTCGTTGATGCGACAAAATGGACTGCCATCGGGGTGTCTCCCGTTCACTACTAATCCGTTAGTGACTCTCCATCTTTTTGATCCTTCTGGACAGTAAAGGTACAAAATGGGGAGTGTTGTTTTCAACGACCAATGGTTCTTCTTCGTTTGTGTCTTGTTCTGTCTTAAACGAGATGAGTATGCCTTTAACATCAGATCTGTCGTTAACAGGCCTGTTTAGAATTGTTTATAATCACCGCAGGTGTACCTCCATGACATTGCATATATGGAGTGGTGGGTCATAAACCAGGATGATGAACTGGTATTGAACTGGGGATGGTTTATCCCATAATCGCGTCTGCGTCAAAAACCGAGATGGTACTTGATGGTAACATAATGGGCTAAACTAGCAATGACTGAATACATAGCTTCACGTCAAATTTAACCGAATTCGCCCCTAGTATAACACAGCCCACAGCCGTGACTTAGTGGTAGCGTGTGCGCTTACTAATTCTACTTGGATTTACCGTCCACGTGATCGACGCCGTATTTGAGTAAGTACGACGTTAAACCCTCAACCAACTAAACAAACTAACCCTGGTATAAAGCTGCTTATATATCTCACTCTTGTTTGGAACAAAATGAAAAAGTGAGTAGGAGGCTACCCAGACGTCTTTTTAATCGTGATGTAACGCAAACTATATAGCCTATATCCTAGTGTGAGACCCTGGTCTCTAAATTACAACATGCCATACCGGCACATGTGCTCGTATCTGTCAGTGACTGTTAAACAACTTTATAGTAACTTTACTGGTTAAATAAATACCAAATGATTGACACTAGTAAAACTCAGCAGTAAATTCTTACATTTACCTTATATTCACATTGATAATGTCCTTTAAGCCTGAGAAAAACATCCTAAACTTACCTTAAATTACCATCGCCTCGCCAATGTCCGCCATGTTGTTTTTGTAATGTTTACATTGCATGCCCTACTTTCTATAGAGATTGATCAATGTTTGTGGATAAATTGATGATTCTATTAATTAATTTTAACTATAAAGCATTTCTTTGGTCATTATTGTTGTATGTTAACAGTTTTGAAATGCTTTATCACGTTTGTAAAGCTTCTTTACGGGAACTATATTTTCCTGAGGATGACCGCTTCACTTTAGCAGCGAATTGGTCAAAGCGGCAAATTCGATTTCTCTTCTCTATTTTGACTTATTCTAAAGAAATTACAACTGAAGGTATTTTGATTATTGGTTGATTCTTATTCTATGAGATCTAATGAACACAAATTAACTTGTTTGATATTTTGCATGTTTCTTCATTCATTGATATGACTCCGTTTACCGGAGACTTTGGTTCGTCAACTGTCATCTCTAAACGTTATCCATTGACAGTTGTGTCAACAGTACCTATTTGACCTCAGTTACGTCAAATGAGAACTCTAAGCAAAGAACCGCTTGTCATAATTGTTACATTTCACTAAATGCTTTATAAATTAACAGGTTTAGTGATTTATTATGTCTGGAATTACTAAATATATAGATATTTAGTCTGGTATCGGCACTGACCAATCACGTGACCAAAGAGTATAAATATCGGTCCGTGACAGTTATTTGGGTTCAGACCATTCTAGCCGTCGGACCATACGCATGTATCCCTATAACCCAGAAAGGTGCGATTACATGTACAAAAGGCATACCGTACCTACTACTACTATTTTAGTAGTATTGCTAATCAAATAATATGGGGAATACATTAAAATACACTTGTATTACCTTTATCAGTATATTTACTATATAATCGCCATAAATGAGGTTTATGGCTCAAACTAAATGATTTGATCATTAACCACCACACTCATTGCTTTATGTTATACCAATAACCCAAGTAAGCAGTTTTTGGTATAACTGGAATTATTTACTGTATATTTATGACTGTTAAAAATCCTGATTCTATCTGTTATGAAAACAATAAATTGTTTACTGTTGTTGAAATTCTTGCATTTGAGTGATTCATTCAAACCGGTGTTCAGTTATTATACAGAAATCGAAACGTGGTGCTTACAATACTGTATCTCGGATATCGTTAGGTCTATACTGTATCGTAAACATCGTTAGATCTATACTGTATTTCAGATATCGTTAGGTCTATATTGTATATTTCAGATATCTTTAGGTCTATACTGTATCGTAGATATCGTTAGACCTATACTGTATCGTAAACATCGTTAGGTCTATACTGTATCTCAGATATCGTTAGGTCTATACTGTATCTCTGATATCTTTAGGTCTATACTGTATTTCAGATATCTTTAGGTCTATACTGTATCTCAGATATCGTTAGGTCTATACTGTATCTCAGATATCGTTAGGCTATATTGTATCTCAGATTTCGTTAGGTCTAATACTGTATCGTAGATCTCGTTTGAACTATACGTAAGGTATTTCATATATTGTAGGTCTATACTGTATATCATATACTGTATCTCAGTATATACTGATTTAAATTAAATAAATGAAATTCAATCATAGATATCGCTGGATCTTTACTTTTTCCCAGACATCTTTGGGACGGTAGGTCTACTGTATATCAAATATCTTGCGGTCTAAACTGTATCTCAGATATGGTTATGTCTAGACTGACCTCAGCTACTGCGAAGTTAATACTTTATCCCGCCATTATGGCACTACTGTATACGCCATAGATTACTCTAAAGGAACTTTGCCATTCATAATATACTTTTGTTTTCCAAAGGTCATTCTATACGTCAGCTAGTGGCATCCTGTCATGTGACCTGTCTGCTCTGTTGAGCAGATTCGTGTCAGTGCTGGAGTGTAATATGTTCCAAATTACACGACAACTTAACATTTTTTATTAATCATCAGATATTTTCATACACTTGTATCTGGCGGATAGCCACATGTTCCCGCTATAGGCCTTATGGGCTCGATTCTGTGGAGTAAAGCGATCACAACCTTCTTACGAAAGCAACATAAGCTGTGGGTAGTTTACTAAATGACAATGACATGAAAAACGAAGATGTGTTACATGTAACCACAGGCAAGTAAAAAGTGTTGTTAAGTTTGCATTATTTGTCGATTTATATCAATTCCATTTCTCATCTTCCCGTTTGAATACAATTAACGTTGTCAGGCCTGAGCAGAACGAGTGGTTATATCAGCTAGATCGAGTGCATGTGGTTATGTCACAAAGTGTAGCACATAACGAATTGGAATGGAGTATTTATATGTCACATTCGCTCAACGATGACGACCTAAACACCTGCTAGAATTTAGCACACAATAACTTATAATGTATGGAGCGAAACGAATCATAAGGGATGAAACAACCATAAGGGGTGAAACGGATCATAAGGGGGGAAACGGATCATAAAGGGTGACACGAACCATAAGGAGTGAAACGGATCATAAGGGGTGAAACGGATCATGAGGGGTGAAACTAACCATAAGGGGTGAAACGAACCATAAGGGGTGAAACTAACCATAAAGGGTGAAACGGATCATAAGGGGTGAAACAACCATAAGGAGTGAAACGGATCATAAGGGGTGAAACGGATCATAAGGGGTGAAACTAACCATAAGGGGTGAAACGAACCATAAGGGGTGAAATTAACCATAAGGGGTGAAACGGATCATAAGGGGTGACACGAACCATAAGGAGTGAAACGGATCATAAGGGGTAAAACTAACCATAAGGGGGGAAACGGATCATAAGGGGTGACACGAACCATAAGGAGTGAAACGGATCATAAGGGGTGAAACGGATCATAAGGGGGGAAACTAACCATAAGGAGTGAAACGAACCATAAGGGGTGAAACTAACCATAAGGGGTGAAACGGATCATAAGGGGTGAAACGACCATAAGGAGTGAAACGGATCATAAGGGGTGAAACTAACCATAAGGGGTGAAACGAACCATAAGGGGTGAAACTAACCATAAGGGGTGAAACGGATCATAAGGAGTGAAACGACCATAAGGAGTGAAACGGATCATAAGGGGTGAAACGGATCATAAGGGGTGAAACTAACCATAAGCGGTGAAACGAACCATAAGGGGTGAAACTAACCATAAGGGGTGAAACGGATCATAAGGGGTGACACGAACCATAAGGAGTGAAACGGATCATAAGGGGTGAAACTAACCATAAAGGGTGAAACGAACCATAAGGGGTGACACGAACCATAAGGGGTGACACGAACCATAATGGGTGAAACGGATAATAAGCGGTGAAACGGATAATAAGGGGTGAAACGGATAATAAGCGGTGAAACGGATCATAAGGGGTGAAACGAATCATAAGGGGGGAAACGAACCATAAGGGGTGACACGAACCATAAGGGGTGTAACTAACCATAAGGGGGGAAACGAACCATAAGGGGGAAAACGAATCATCAACTGGAGGGTTACCTTCAGAATGTGCTAGTATTAAATGTGTGCAATGATTCATTTACTTCGGGCTAACAACTGGAATATGCCAGAAATATATTAAACGAATCATTTACTTTAAAACCAATCGGGCCGAGTATAACATATTACTAGCACATTGTGAATGTAGACCTTAAAGTAGAGGACAATTTGATTGGGCAGTTGTGGTTGGACGTTGTTTAGGTGTTTCACTTTTCTGATAATTGGTTGTCCACTTCTGACTGACTAACTTAAAATCAGTGGAAAACCGGGAATCTCAGCAACGGCTGGCTTCACCTCGTAGGACTCCCTCCGATATATCTGTGACCCGGAACACTGACTTACGAGGGCTGACCACATTGATGTTGCCCTGTTATGTTATTTGACATCTATATCGGTCTTATGTTTGATGATTAATGTTTTAAACATTGATGGTTGACCCATTTCATGAGTCGCTCGGTTGTTCCCTTCTGTGTGTGACATCTACAATCCAATGAATAGCAGAACTTCAAATTGGAACGTTTCGGTTAATGTTCTGAGCTTTTCAAAACTTTGTCCTTTAAGTCTATTGTCAGCCATTTTACCTATACGTTGACAAAATGTGCAAATAAAGTATATAAACTTTATGATTGTATCTCAACACAGATGGTATTTCGTTAACGGTGAGTTGCTATTTATCAGCATTTTGACAGAACGGTTCTACATTGCACAACCCCTCTCTTTTATAATCACTCCTAAGCTAAATCACAACTGATACGAAAAGCAATCATGTGTAGGATATTATAATTCTATAGGTGTAAAACAATCGTCAATGGCTGTCCAATGAGAGCGCAGCTATCCTTGATGGATTACGTTTGTTCACGTGTCACTGGTCTTAACACATTTAATGGTGCATGTACTTATAGCTGTCTGTAATTAATCTATAATTGCTAACAGCGATATAAATACCAGGATATAAATTCATGGACACTGATTTGGGGATAAAACTGACTATAACAATCAGGGACAGGGTTATTTCCTGCTCACATCTGGAGTGTATAATGCTTGGAGTCCCGTACGGCTGTCGAATCAATGACAGAAAACCCGGCTGACTCTTCCCTCTAATTGGCTGGTGCGTTAAGTATCCGGATCGGAAGTGAGACAATTTTGTTTAGGGATTTTGTTTTAATTATTTTCAAGAACACACTTTACCAAGTTTATATAAAACGCACAAAAACTCAAAAGCTATGTTATTTATGGGAAATATTTAAATCAAGTGTTTTATTTCTGTATAACAAAAGAGGCTGTGTCATATCCTTGCCTTATTATCAACTGAAATCGGAATATATAAGACGAGAGGGAGCCTCTACATTGCTCGTCCAACGACTATAACAGGAAACAACAACGTTGAATAAACATGACGTCTGGGATAATCCTATTATTTAGTGCTGTTTTGTTGGCGATAACAGCAATAGGTAAGTACATAACCATTGAATTTGTTTAACTAACAGTATTTTAATATAGGGAATTCCTGACTTCAGTAGGGCCTAGTTATTACCTAGCCCACGTTTGCGCACCTGTTCCACATAGCTGCCTGCTAATTGGAATTTGAAATAATATGTCTCGATCATAGCCAAAGCCAGTAGGCACATATCCTCTATATGTACTTTGTCAAATCTTATAAAGTTCTAGCTATCTATGTTGACTACCAACGAGGAGTAACACAGTAAAGTAACGAAATAACGTGTTAAAGATAGTCAATTCATTTCGTCTCATCTGAACGTGTCGGTCAATTGACAAAACCCTGTTTACTAATGACGATTCAAAAGCCCATGGCACCAGTTAGCATCTTAACAGACATCTTATTTGATACTCTAGGGTTATTTGTGACTGGGTCCATGGGCGATTCAACTGAAACGTTGATTGATTCCACCCTAACCAGTCAGTCCATTTAACTACCGAGTACTGCTTGGGGATAACCAGTATGTATATCCTCTTGGTATTATTGAAAGGTTGTGATAACGCATACCTGTCAGTCAAAATGAAGTCATCATAACGTATACCTGTCAGTCAAAATGAAGTCATCATAACGTATACCTGTCAGTCAAAATGAAGTCATCATAACGTATACCTGTCAGTCAAAATGAAGTCATCATAACGTATACCTGTC
>JARFOD010100615.1:0-16565 GCA_031763545.1 Mopalia muscosa
TATGTATGTATGTATGTATGTATGTATGTATGTATGTATGTATGTATGTATGTATGTATGTATGTATGTACGTATGTATGTATGTGTGCATGTATGTATGTATGTATGTATGTATGTATGTATGTATGTATGTATGTATGTATGTATGTATGTATGTATGTGTGCATGTATGTATGAAACAGGGCCCTGTGGGAGAACAGTGGCAACACTGAACAGGTTACCCTGCCTAAAGAAGATCTAATAAATAAATAAATAAAATACATGATTTAAGTTGGCGAATAACGCAAGGGGTTGAAGTTGCAGTCGATGTGGACTGACTGCATTATATCTCGACCTACGACCAATTCATCCTCCGTGTTAGACATAACACTCCAGTTATACTGTAGATAAAGGGAGTTTAACATAACTAGGGATTTTCAGAATGCTGTTACAAATCTAATGCACAACTGTAATAAAACTGACAAGCATACAAACTCGTAACTATGTCGTGGGAGTTTGCTCGTACTACAAGAACCTATTAGGGGTTCCTCCTTTTCATGCAAGTGTAGCAGGATTTGGATGTTAAATATTATGGCTATCACGAAATAACTGTACCTACGTACCCAGAACACAAAAATATCTAAATCGCATTAAGATCAGATCAAAGGAAATGTCCACTAGCTTAGTCAGAATCAATTGTTCATGAGAACAGAGACAAGGAAGTGTCTTTTGTTTCAACAGTCAAATTGTCAATAATGCAGGAAGCCGAAATGAATGAACAGCGTGAAGTAACTGTCCAATAAAGTAGAGGGATATCGATTGATTTCTATTTGTCGTCCGGTAGATGTCGCGAGTAATTGTTCTTTGCAAATACAACTGTGGAATGCTTTCATATAGTTGCCCCATGGTTCTAATAGAAAAGCCACCATTTCTGTGAATTATGCCAGGAATTGTATAATTTAAGGAGATCTCAAATTGCAATGGAAGTTGATTCAACGATGTTATAAACCAGTCGTGCAAATATTTCACATGAACACGGGGTGGATATAACGGAAATTCAGTTGCAATTTGAGAAATCCTCAAATATGACAATTCCTGACATCACTCGCATAATTAAATGAGTTTTACTTAGACGTAGTTATTTGTATTTCTATTCTGTACATACGTATATAGGCCCATGATATATATTGTTTAAATCTTTTTCTTGCTAAAAAAAACTCCTAAGTAACTCAGAAAGGCATACTTGTACTAAAGGTAATGTCAAACATCCAGAGCGTAGGGATTCCATGTTACCAAAGCATTTCAGTCCTTTCGGTTCATTGATTTAATTGTTGTGAACCGACTGTTCGCATCTGGCATTGGACGTCAGACTATCTCTTAAAATATAGACGATTTGAAACAATACCGAACAAATCACAGAAATTAGCCTTTGATACAAATATACATTGAACTTGTTTTATTTGTACGAATCTATCTTGGGTATAGATATAAGCATCAACAGCTATTATGTCTATACATTTTCCCTCCATAAAAATAGTTTAATTACCAGACCAGTTTCTCTCTGCAGCTGTTGCTTTCATAACTTGTTTTATTCCGAGATGCAATTGACGTTATCACGTATCCAGCTTGAAGGCAAGCCTGATATCTGTGATAAAAGATTGGGTAAAATGTGTCATATTTCTTAACACTGGGAATTTGTCTGGCACATTTAAGTGGCTAAATTAAACTTCATATAGGGGTCCAGTGACCTTTTATTAACTGACAGAATAACTCAATTAAACCGTACTATAAATTAATCAATAATTAGAGGAAAAACATGATTCTGCTGTCAGCAATTAAGAATTACCCAAGCATAGTTTTTCAATATATTAATGTTAAATATTGTTAGGGTTATATAGTATTCTTTCAATGGCCTTGCTAAGAGCAAACTGCATATTTGTAGGGCCCAGAAAATGACGAGAACCCCCCATGTAAGAGCTAAAAGTGAACGATAATATTGAACGCCTGCTGCCAGTTATCTACATCAGTTTGCTGTTGTTTTGTACACTAACGGGGCACTGATTATGCTGTCCTTCGCGCGTTGTTTTTCCGACATTTAAGTAGATGAGTGACTCATTTAATGAAGCACATACACTCTCTTGGTCTCCATCAATGGTGGCTGTTTCAAGTGACAAAGGGTACCCCGACCAAATCATTGGAAGACAATAATTAAGTTGGTAACTCCCTCCGGTCAAAGCGTTTTCGTTATTGACCTTACCTAGATGCGGTTTTGGGTTGTCAGAATTTTTCATTTAGGTTATATTGGCTCTAAATAAATATATAAATCAACCCTACACTGTTAGAATTGATGGATCGTTCTATATGGAACAATGACGACGCAAACGGTTCTTGATTCCACCAGAGCCATGACCGAAGAACCTTAAGGTTCCATTGAAGCCACATTTTGCTAGCAGCGAAGGCAAAATTGGAAGGGTACACAGTGGATGCGTTAATATTTGGGATATAAACTATATTCATCTACACCTCCTGTAAGAAGTTGTCGCGAGTCCCTCTTTTTACTAACCGAAACCTTCTAAAGTTAATGGCCCTAAAACCGCCTTCGATATTTGGTCCTAATGAGTTGAAGTAGTTATAACAAGATTATTTTTACTACGACTTCAGCTCTTACTGATTGGTAATCTACTTTGGCATCTTACAGTTTTTATACAAGTGACGCCGACGTGGATTTTTTATTAACGCTAATCACACACCTTTATGTAAATTGCATCTGTTAGGATTTTTCGTGGACAAAAATGACTATATCCGCGATATTGCATCTTATTCGAAACGTTTGTTTTGTTAATGAAGCAAACTAATTCAGTGCAAACGAAATAAATGTAATTATGTAACAAAAGCCACCGTTATTAAAATTGAACATTATTGTAACAGCTGTTTAGAGAAAAAAACTATATGTTCTGAACTGGGTATTTCAGTGTTTAAGTAAGAAATTAAAAGTGATTCACATGATACTTATTTGATTTGGTCCGCAGCCGTGGCTTACTGGTTAGCGTATGCTCTCACTAGTCTTAATTCGATATAGCGAACATTAAGTATTTAAGTGGCTCCGGAAATAGCGGGTTTTCCTAACAGCTTTCCACCGTAATTACACAAGGAACTTTATAAGTGAAATCCATTGAGTACGACGTTAAATTCCAACCAAACAAACAGCCAACGTATTTTAGTTGATACTCCATATGTATTTCACACATATATATATATATATATATATATAGATATATATATGTATAGAAACCTTTTACCTAGATAAATTGCATTCATATTAGCGATACAAGATAGATCAACTTGCGTGATCAAAGTATTATTGTCATTGAGAAATGTTATTATTCTCTTGTCATTCTTTCTTTACGATGCAGTCAATTAAATCCGTAAAGTGGAATAATTTTAAAAGTTTTTTCATTCTGATAATAAATAGCTGTGTAACTAGGTTGCGCTGATACATATTACATAATACTTCCTATAAGCGTGCAGACTGTAAAAGGGGTATATTTAATTTCAATACCCAGCAAAATAACTCCAAGTAACAGCTCGTTTTCTTTCTTGACATAAATCCAATATTCTGTCAGCAAATAAATGTCACACACTAAGCAGCCTGTCACTGACGTCAGACCACAAGTCACCGTTTACTGCGGTTTAATCAGCACCTAATGTCGAAGGAGACGCAATTATTGTTTGATATTGTTTAATTTGTTTTCATACAATTTAAAAATAAATGTCATTATTCAGCCGGTTGGGATCCTCGCCGATCGGTTTCAAACAAGCTGAGGAGTAATAAAATATTGTGAAAAATCGGCCACGAATAAGTAGGGGTGAATTGGATGCGAATTGGTTGTTAAATTGACAGATTTGCATACGTCTTTTCTGTATCTCGCTGTTCAGTTGATTGTTCATAAAGAGTTGACCGCCAGCCAATCTGTTTCAGCTACGTCATTGTGTCTTTACTTAGCACTGGGGGGACGTTAGTATTCTAGCCGACCACAATAGCTCACACATTAGGGCTAGCGTGTATAGCATGGCTATTTACTAATAAAGTACACGGACATCATGTTAGTGAAATACCATTAAGCAATAATCAATCAACGAATCGGTCCATAACGAGCGTCACCATTTACAAAATTACATCATCCTGGTAAATCGAAGTGCGAAAACTGTAAATCAATAGTATTTATTCGGTGTTATTTATGTCTACGGACGGTATCTGGTTTTGTAAGACAATAATAACGATTCTGGGTGGCAAGGGTTATCCACTGACCTATTTGTATGGCTGGTATAATGATGTAATGTAAAACGTCCAGTCATTTATCTTTTCAGACGTCTGGAACGTTAATGAACAATGGTAACGAAGTGACTCTGAAAATCAATGACACATCTTCTGAAGGCATCTTCATTACTTCCGGCCCATTATCGTACAAGTATCGCGTGCACTACGTGAAGTTTCACTTTGGAAGCGAAGGAATGAATGGTGGAGAACACCAAATTAGCGGACTCACATTTCCGGCAGAGGTAATCTTAAGGTTGTATTGCTAAGAGATTTATGATTTTATAATATCCACTGATATTGCCTCGGCTTTTTGGGTCATATTGTCTGGCTTTATATAACTAATACGTATCCTGTACACTAATTGTAAGCTCTTTGAAAAATACATGTCATAATGCTCAACTCAATATTGTTGAACTGTTCCTCACATTTGGGTTACATTTAATTATATTTGGGTAAATAAAGTAGCCCTTTTCCTCTTCTGCCTTTTAAAATTCCATATTTACCCAAATGGACCTAAATGTTACGAGGTAGAGAACAACAAAGGTGACTTATAACATCTGGAAGGCTAGTCATTTGATGTTCGACTTCAGATTCATAAAATTATGGATAAGTATATTTGGGTATAGATATCCATAAATTTATGAATCTGAAGTGGAAATCAAATGACAAGCCGTCCAGATGTTATAAGTAAATATGGGTAAATATGGAATTTTAAAAGGCAAAAGAGGAAATAGGCAACTTTGTTGTTTTATATTTTACCTCTGGTATATATTTAGGTTATATTTAAGTTCATTTTGGGCTAAATGTGGGTAAGTATAGAATTTTTTAATTTAAAAAAAAAAAAAAAAAAAATAGAAATGGAATATCGTGAAAAAGCTAACATTGTTGTTCTGTGTCTCCAATTTAGGATACATTTAGGTCTATTTGGTTAAATAAGGTAATTTTATCAAACTGAAGTGGAACATCAATAATACAAGGCTTCCAGAAGTTAAAAAGTGCCACAATGTGTTTCTGAACCTCAGATTAGGGTTACATTTGAGCAGCTAATCGGATTATTGCTTATTGTACAAACATGCCAGAAAAATCTCATAACGACCATTGTGTGGAAATAAGCCAAACAATACCATGAATTTAACACAAACAAACTTATATTTCCTTTTTACGAAAATGTTGTTTTTTTTATTATATTTAAGCCACCTTTCGTTTTTCTGATACAGTTGCAGATAATGGCGTATAACTGTGATCTTTATGATAATTTTACTCAAGCTGAAAAGTCACCACATGGTATAACCGGAATAGCAGTATTCGTCCAGGTAGATTTCATTTCTGTTCCTAATTCCAATAAAGGATGCTAGCAAGATAAACTAAAAGTCACTTGGGATTTATTAACAAGGAAACGGTTTCACGCTGGTAATTTCTTAGTATAGGCTTAAATCCATATCAAATTGTTTTTACGTCATTCAACATAAAGAATGCCCAAGTCACTTGTGGCTTAATGTGAAGGAAACCGTTTCATATTTATAGTTTTCTTGGTATAGGCTAAAATCAATCGTAAATTTATTGCTTGTCATATAACATATATAATACCAAGGACTACCTGTGAATAACTATAACGAATCATGAAAACATTTTGTTCTAAAAGCTATAAAACCATTAAATGATGTTACATCGATCCCTCTAATGAATTAATGATAATTTTCTTTCTAATGAACAGGTAGGACCATCTGAAAATGACGATTTTGATATATTAGCTCATTCCATGTCAAAAGTTCGTTTTCAAGGTGAGTAGAACGTATAATCAATAATTAAAACAACATACATGTAGAAATACGTTCAAGGAAAAGATTTCGCCATCATTCTCTGTGATGTATTTACCAGAGTAACATAAATATTCAGTTGCAACCGACAGTGGAAGGTAAAACTATCTTTTGCAGCTTTTTAAAACTGTTGACACAGAGTATCATGCTGTGTAGAGTACAGGCAAAATAAGCGATTTCTGTCAAAATATAGTAACATAATAGTTATTCAAATCAGACGAACATACAAATCAGGTGAATACATCCTCTATCATACTGTAAAGGCTAAATAGGACATATCTTTCTATATTTATCTTGCAAGTACCTTACATTCCTTGCCGTAATTGTTTTCGGGGGACAATCACAGGGTAAAGCGAATATTTGTTTTGGTTCTAGGCCAGATGTAATGCAATCAATTCTGTCGTTCGAGTACCAAGGTTAATGGCACAAGGCATACCAAAGCAGATTTCCTATTAGCAATTCAGCAGCTTCTCAGCAAGTGCTATCTATAGGCAATTCAGTTCAACGATACGATACATCTAAGCAGGATTGCTCTGTTCTCTTTACGGCGGTTAAACCATGGCGCTTCGTTTCAAGATTAAGACCAGAACCCTCGTACAACTGAAAGCTTTTACCTAGACCAATTTGTAGGATCTTTACCTGTACGAAAACTCCCTAATCGCCCTACAATTACCTTCCTAATCGAGTAAAAAACTACAAATGTTAAACATTTGGTATATATGTTAAACTATAATTGCATACATCTGGTCTAACGAAAAATGAATTGGAGATACCAAAATTATTTTAGTAGAATATGCAAATATTCTTCGGTTTTATATTTATACAACCTGACGATACGAGAAAGCGTTTTGGGGATCCGTACCTGATTTTATTATATGCTTAAATGACAAAATAAAGTTGAACTATAATAGCCCGGACCACAATAGAGTCCGCTTTTAACCCACGTCTGTTAATGCTGTATTTAAAATTTTAACCAGCTGGCCCCACTTTGTAATAAAGATTTTATTACTGACAACATTTAATAACATTTATTGATCTTCCTGTACAGTTCCAAGACCGTTAAAAAGAGATGCAATCTGAAAAATATGTAATTTGCTAATGTATATCTTTATAATGTCATTATATTATACAGTTATTTTCGATTTTCAGGTCAATTTGTTACTTTAAATAAACTGAAAATAGCTTGGCTTTTACCAAATACAACGCAGTTCTTAACGTATGAGGGATCGCTCACACAACCCGGATGTTACGAGACGGTCACGTGGGTGATTATGAATCGACCAGTATACGTTTCGCTAAGACAGGTATGCAACTTATGTTCCACATCTCGGGTCCCTTAGAGAAGAGATAGGTAAAGCCTATTACCAGATGTACAGCCTTAGGTATATTGATTGACACTTCGTTTAAAACAGAGATTCTGACAAATAGTCTCGCACAAATGTCCCATGAAACTTTATAAGATTTCCCAACATAAATCAGATCTCCATAACCTCCATTCTAAAACTAGAGAATAAAAGAATAATTTCTCTTGCCCATTTTTGTTTTTCTTTTTTGGAAAAAAGTAATGCTGTATGAAGTTTCTCAGTACAGGTAACAAATTTACATGTATTGTTCACACTCGTAAGTTGAAGCATTTTGTTTGTGGTCACCTTTTTATCAGTAGCAAATTTTAAGGATTCATTGATCAGCCCACTTTTTAGGGGTGATGTAGTAATGCAACAACGAGACATCAATAATTAAACACAGTGGTATTGTCGCACCCTAAGTTCTGATCGAAAACATGGGTGAACGTCACCAGCTACATCACGTCATTTCCTAAAAAAATTCACGTCCATCTTCATTTTTTTTTTTATATTTCAGTTAGAATTATTAAAATCATTAAATAAAGGCGGATTTGAAGATTCCCAGATGCTTCTGGAAACGAACAGTCGACCAATCAAACCTGTCAACCACCGTGTGATAAGAACCAATATAAACTTTGTAAGTAATTTTAGTTTAATACTGTTAGTTAACAGCGTTGCAATATGAATGAAACGTAAAGCTTCAAGCTGTCCTTGCCATCTTGTTTAAAATTATATATCATTTAAGTCACGTAGTGAATCTATCGTATAACAACATTTGTTTATAAATGATATCAAAAAGGCAAGCTAAATTAGACAATATATTAACTGTTATTTTACTTTCTGTCCACCAGAAACGTGGCTGTACTATGGCTAGGAACATCTCTTTTGAGGGTAAGAAAATTTTAAATTCAAAACATTTACGATAAAACCACATGTCGATTTAATCTAAAACAATTGGTAGAGTGGAACTGAAATGTTATTTGGTCAAATAGAGGTCCCAGTGCGGGAACACTACAATGGGTTGGTCCAGTTAACTCGTGTCTGTAGATAATCGATTTATATTACATTGGTTCATCGTTTTGCTTGGGTCATTAGGTACACATTAAGGTGATTAGGATTGTGGGTGATGCTATTGTCTCTCCCAAGACCGTATGGTGCTGGGTGTACGGTGATTAGAACTTCCAATCGACCCTGGAAATGTGAGCCTGTGCCAATTGGTCATGTTAATTACTGGTCTAAAGGCAGATGAACTGTGTACATAAAAACCGGTAGAGTTGTAAACAGAAGGCTGCAGGTATACGCTGACCTCTGCCTGTTGTCTTGTCCGCGTCTATTCTGGAACCTAGATTTAGATAATTGTATAAGCTGTCTGTTTACACATATCCAACTCTAGAGCATGTCCTTCCATTTAGTACCAGATTCATTTTGAATAAATCATCAAAGAATATATTTGTATATCATTAGCAGCAATGGGGTTATTGATATTCACTTACAAATCTAACAATAGTTTGTCTGCCTTAGTTTACAAAGAAATGAAGCAGAACAAATCTTGCCAATGCATTGTGTTGCCTGACGAAACCCTGCCGAAGAGTCTAATATACGAACAAACCGCCCTTTAATATGATACGTGGAAAGTGGGTAGCAAATCGTGTTATTCTTGTTTAACAGCAAAACTTTATGTTGAATTGTGACCGCTATTATTTCGCTTGAATTCCAAATCACAAATGTTACCTGGTTATATAAGATTTTAATCGATTTACTCAATGATGTGTGCACTATATGAAATATTTACTGTGGCATTGGGCTTCAACAGCTAATTCACTTTTAACATATGCGCTTAATGCTATCAGCAAAAAGAAACGCACTAACAAATGTGGATATTGGATTCACAATTGAAAAAGCTAAATTATACAGAATGCTACTCAGATTTCATGTAAAAGGATTTTTTTTAATCATTGCAGATGTAAATACATCACCTGGGCATATCGTTTTGTTGTGTATCAAAATATCCTTTAAATGACAAGGAATAAGTATCTTGCAAATTTTCATTTTTCCGAAATGTGATAAGGCTACTGCGTCAGTTACATAATTTTTTTTGTCGTCTTTTTTTTCAGTCAACAGCCGATATATGCACTAGCCAAACGTTTATTTAGTCGCCTTATCTATGTATGTATACGTCCTAAATTCCAAAGCGTATGTTACAGTGGGAAATTTGTAAGAAACCGGTGAGTTCGTTTAACTATCTTTCCTCCGGCTGTGTGTATCAATAATTTATCGAGTGTGCGGTTATTCGGTTGGTATAACTTTGGCATAAGCTGTAGTCCTGCCAATTCCCAAAGTACTATAAACTGTTGTCCAGATATTAAAAACAAATAGCAAAGAGATGTAAGTGTAACAAGAGATTGTCTATGCAAATGTAAAATTAACCAAATTTTTGTATTTTACGCGAAAAACGCATGCTAAATATCGTTTCCTGTAGATATATCTAAAACAACTAATATCAACTAAAATATCTGGTCATCATCAAGCATATGTTTATATGCCAGTTAAAATCTCCCGATTTTATTTAAATTACTTGTTATTTGTTAAACCGCATAGCATGATTTTACAAGTTAAAAACTGAACTAAATCATTTCAATTGTCTGTTTCTTGTTTGCCATTTTTCCATAATTAATTATTTTTTCTGCATTTCAGATTCATTTTTTTCTGCCAAATTATTTTCCAACAAATTCTAAATTAAGGAAATGACAGTGATTCTGAATGTCATCAAACCGGATATGATGGGAATTCCCGGATTTGTCATTAATCTCGTGCTTCCGTAATTTGCAGCCAAAAACATCATTTTCTGCCAGTGGATAGTAGTTTTTTTCTGGAATAACTGTTTTATGGGAACATTTTATGGCGACAGATGGAATATAATTCTTGGTGCTGTATTCTACTTTATTTAAGCCTGATCTGATGGACGATTCGGCGTCGAATGACCTGGTTGATCGAAAGGGCTTTTAACATTTCTAAAGCTAGTTACTGTTGACGTAACGGACACATTGGGGGAAACTGCTCGATTCCTCGTGCGATATAAGTGTGAGCTCATGTTAAGGGAAAGATCCATGTCTGTGACATGACAACAAGTAACGTATGTTAATAGAATAAAATTGAAGAAATCATGTCAATTCTCTTCTCCATACGGGTTCTTCCATATCATATGGGACTGTTGGTTATTTGTTTGTGTGCCGATTTTGTCCTGCAATTGAACAGCGGCAATGGATATAAATACGTTTTTTGATATTATCAACCTCTGTGTGATATTGCTGAACAATTAATGATAACTGAAATGTCCATTATTGAAACCATGCATCATAGTAACTGGTCTACAGAATCTGAGTGACTGTTATGTTGTTGTAAAGTGTTAAATGTTAACCTTATACCCATCTCATTCGGAAGACCGTCTGTCATTATGAATGTATATGTGTGAAAAGTCCATTCGCCAAACTATCTGGTCAAACTCGATCCTTTGTAGATATTCCTGTGAATGAAACGGTTTGAGACCATACTTTATTGGCGATAGAGCATGTTGTCTAGAACAGACACTCTATCTCTGTTGTTGTGGATATTGGACCGTTCAAGGATTTTTCTCTTCGCGTGTTGTTTGTATCAGCCGTCAGTCCAATGGCATTCGATTATTTGGTTAAGATAATGTGCCTGTCTGAGGAATATTTCAGCCAAAGTGACCAGCCTTCTACCAATATGAGTATAAGATGGACATGGAATACATTCTATATAGTATATTCAGTGGGGCCAGTTATCCACTTGGTTCAGACTGGGGTTCCCCACATGAACCAAACTGTCTGCTTGTCTATTAATCAGTTTTATCATAACCAAATATGTACCTGTCATTTTCAAAAGATGTGTTTCAATGCTTTGTTATGTGGTCCAACTAATCTGATTTCAACGTTAAGTAATACACTTTGTAGCTTTATTATAGTTACCATTTTTGTTTTTGCATTGGACCTTAATATTCGCATCAGATGGATATACTCAATACTTTAAATGACTGTGTGATGGCCTGATTTAAAGCAGTTCCCTTTACTTTCCTGAACTCACAAAACAGATTTTTGGTTTTGGACATGTTGAGGCGGCTATGGGTGCAAGGACACATCTGTTCTTCGTCAGTTTTAAAGTTTTAGAAATGTGACCGTGTTGCTTTTTAAAAGATGGTTTGAATAAATATTTTTTCAAAAACGTAATTACAACATAGCTTCAGTTTACTTACAGGGACTTACTGATGAATGCTGGGGTTATTTTTGATATACCATGGACAAACGAATACTGTTAAAATGACCTACATTGAGTAGTCTGTACATCCATCACGCAAAATATGACATCACGGTTATGGTAAGCTTTAAGGCTAGGTTTATTATTTCCCTAACCCAGAACTATGACTTCACGTTGTGTCTTACAGGAGGGACACGTCGGGTAGTCTGTGTCGTCAATTCAAGTGGCAGGAAAAACAAAGATTTTATCAACTGTTTAAACAGATATGCTGTATTAGGGAGTTAATTTGTATCTATATTAACCAACAAAGAGAACATGTGATAGATAGGCTATAATACAGTGCTATAAAAAACCGTTTGATATCTTACATGCTACAGAAAGCGGGGTAAACCCTGCGAGACCCCTTTCTTGAAGAGCACAAAACTAAAAAACCTATTATTGTCAAATGGACATTTTCGGGTGTGTATTAATAACGAGATGTCTCTCCAGCTCTTTGATAGGTGGCTTGTATTACAATGAAGTTAATAAGTAATACGTTACAACATATAATATTATAATATAAAAAAGAATTAAATGTATTAGTTTCTAATCCATTCAAGTGACCGTACGTTATTAAATGGTATGCAATGGCATGCCAGATACAAAACTGGATTTTCGTACATCTCCAAACCTATTTCGCATTGGACGGAGGGTTAGGAGTGAACTTCCTGTTGTTCTGATGCTCACAGAGCTAAGGGGCAACACGGAGCCATATGTTTGTGATGTCGGTCTCACATCCTGTGATTGTCTTGTCTTGGATTCCAGTCGTGTCGAGGGTGGTCCCCTTCACCCATTGGGCCGAGACGCCGTCATGAGAGTGAACTAATCTAAATATTAACATGTTCATAAAGAGCAACAATAAATAAATACAATTGTTTCTACTGCTAAGGCTGTGGTTGAATAACTTTGATCTATACGACAAAACTTTTCCAAACTAATATCTGTTTCCAGTGTCTCAAATATTAACGCATATCTGTATTCTCTTGTTAGGTCTACATTGTCTTATAAAACCCCAAACATCTGTTTAGTTTCTCCAATCAATTAAAGGCTTAGATTACAGTCTTACAATTACCCACACAAACGTCTGACAATATATATAGTTTGTCCCACACAAACACCTGCGTTTTATATCGTTTTTCTTTGCAAACAAATGGGATCGTTTATACATTTCAAATCCTGCTCCACAAAAACAAAACTAAGTCATCCTCCAGCATCTCGATCTGTGAACAAAAATAAACAACTTTGTTCACTTCAAAATCTTAAATACAGCTGTGTTTTAAACGATATTTGTTGAATGTAATATCCGTGTTCAGTATTTCAGTTACCGGCCCCAACAGTTCCTTTATCTATAATTATTCAGTTTTAGTGAATTTTGCAGTTATATGTGTCATTTTCACAATTTTGTCTAAGAACCCTAGAAGTTCACTCCTGGGGTTCATCAAACATGTTGAGTCTTAATCCGTACAAGGCAGAAGTATTGTCGTAAATCATTAAATTGTATTATCCTAAAAAAAACTGTTGCAATCATTTTGTGGAGTAGCCTCACACGATGCACTAATTAATATTAAAGGGTACATGGATATCTACTGTAACAAATCTCACAAATAAATCCAGTGTGATTCGAGTGGCGGATCAATTGTTAAATAGTAATACATAAGGGGCATGATATAACACATTACATTCTCTGTTTAACAAACCTCATCACAAATTGCTCCTTAATAACATATATTGATAAAATTATCGGAGCATATGCTAAAAAGCTGTTTGGACTGCAATCAATTCTGATGAGGTTTAATTGAGTTATCATGTCGCCGTAACAACATGGATATTTATACGACATTAAGCCACAGAAGTGACGTGGATCTAATAAGCACGCTATGCGTGTCAAAAAAATTATATATTTTCAAGCTGATCCATTAATTGACCATAAATATAGTAATATTAAATGCGGCAAAAGCAAATAATATTGTGTCGTGGAAGCACTTATCGAAAAGCATGTCAAACATCAGAGTTTTGTTTATATCCACGCAGAGAAATAATGTTGTGTAAGACTGATGAGTATAATAACAAGTAACTGTGTTTTCATAAAATTGATTAACCGAAACCATAAACAAGGCTTTAGCTTTTTTACAAGATGTGGATGATAGCCCCACGTTCAGTATATATTTTCTTTTCGGCACTCAAGAAGTTGCACTCCTCGTTTCAAGTTGCCTACTCTTTAAATTAACAGGTCGCAAGAAATATTTGAAACTTTTATAGCAATGAACATTCTTTTATCTGTGTGTATCAACTTAATGCGATTAATGGATAATCAAATTTCATCATAAAAGGAGGTATTTAATACAATAAAGCCAAATCGCTTGATTGTCGTTGTTCAGCCTGCTTAAGCGTATGTCAGTTATGAATATGGTGAAGCTCTCTAGCAGTTAGCAAAAATAAGTGCATACGTAAAACAACATTTAAAAAACTGGCAAAACCATAAAATGTAAAGAAGAAAATAATGTTTCTCCGTGGGCAATACTATACTTATCTGATTCAGTGGACTAAAGCTTCAGTGTTTCTTTAATTGGATTTTTATATAAATGGGTGCCAGCCAAATGGGTGAAGAAACATGTTTGTACATCATTGACAATTAACAGTGCCTATAGACCGGACATTCACAACATGCAATTCATATGCATCATAAACAAATCGGCTTCCTGGGGAACACTAGCTAGTTTGTTTGAATATGATTTTTGGACGTCGTTTGTACCTCGTTATTTCACTCCAAAAGCGTGCCAGCGTAATTGGCGAAGGAAGCCAACCTCGACACCACTGTCAACAAACACAGACAATACAAATACAGGTCATAGGACGTAATACAAAAACATTACACACAGATTGGCTTCATGTTATCCCTCGGCTCTGTGGACAGCAAATCAGTATGAAACTAGCTCTGAAAGCACAATAGCAGCTGCTCGCTAACTCAAATGGTATTATAATTTACTTCTTATATCGGCTGAAAATCCAGACAAAGAACGAAATGCTATCATTCGACTGCCTTTGGTGATGACAAAAGGCGGTCAAGGCTAAACTTAACATGGCCAGTTCTTTCACAGTCTATATCGTCATGAAATGTTTGAATGGGAATAGACCGTACTATAGAATTCGTCAACAGATGTATTATGATAATGAACGGAATCGAGTCTCCTCTCCAATTTGCTCTACCAGCTTTCTCAAGCGACACTTGGATTACGAAATGAGGTTTTCGCTATACCTTTATTCCATCATATATTTTTTATTGTATGAAAATCTCTTAACAGTCTCCATTTGACTGTGGAATAAAAACGTGAATTTGATTTACAGACCTTTCCCCGCATCAAACTGTTTCTAAAGTCTTTAAAATATACGGAAATTGGTTTATTCAACAATGTAACGTTCTTCAATAAACTTTTAAAGTTGTAACTCTCAAGTTTAGCATTATAATTTAAATAATTCGTTTTAAATCGACTTTTCATTGTCACTTGAAATTGGATTTGACTTCATTCGTGGTGCATAGGGCAAGTCCTTTATCTAACACATTCAACTGTGAAAGAAGTCATCAAATTTAGTTTAAATAGTAAGAATGCGAATAGGAATCACTTAGCTGTCATTTCCTGCGCTCTTTTAAACCAAATGTCATTGGGAATACAAGTCTCGTTCTCATCTACTTTACATTCTACTATACCTTCAGTGGTGCTGTTGGGTGCAGCTGCAGAACTAACAGGGAGACATTTGAATCGTTTAAACTGTCCGTTGATGTCAGAGCAAGTAACAGTGCAGGAACTACCCGGATATGGAGTGAATAACGTATGATATCGTTGATCGTCACGTATAGGTCATATTGTCGTGGAATAAACGCCATCTAATTTTGATTTATCTTTAATAGTATTTTAGAATCCTACGAAACGCATGATAAAATTCAAGGAGTTTTGTTAAAATTAAAAGGATGTATAATTGGACTATTATTTTGCGTTCTTCTTCTTTAAAATGACTGTCAGTCTTTGGCACACGTTTCCTTGTCTAGTTGATCAGTCGATGGTTTAACCTCGTCAAATTGTACAAACGACCGCCCAAGCAAACCCATATTATCTGCAGTTGGCAACTATTTTACCAAGTAGCTTAACGACGATGATTCGTTTCGTAGGGCTCTTAAGCTTTTTACTAAGGTTCATAAAATAAACTCGAACAAATGTAATAAGAATTTATTTAAGCAGTGTCATTCTTATAGTACAAGAGTAGTGTAACTCCAAAGAACGATGAACTCATTTTGAACTCAATACTTCGGCGCTTTATTTTGCCATCATCAGGAGAGTACTCTAACCGTTAACTGCGTTTCGTCGATTTCAAGTATGCTCCGTTAGGCGCAACTCGATCCGAATAGGTATCTTATAGCTTGTATTGCCAATTTCAATACGACTTCCAGCCACATTAAACGATGGTTTTGACGTCACACCATTGTTAAAGTGTATATTCTTTTTTAAGAATGTACGGTTTTCCTACATTCTTTTCCAACAAGAACACTCGTCTTATTTATTGCCAGATAAAACGCGAAAATTCATTCACATAAAACTTTGTGTATGGTGGCACAAAAATAGCCATAGTCTATAGTGACATAACTTAGTAGGGACTATCGTTTAAGTCGGAGAAAGCCCTCGTAACTGTCCATTCTTAAAACAGAATCTTTTTCAAGAATGGACAGTTACTAGGGCTTTCTCCTATACAGAAACGTTTAGAAACAAGGACTGCCTGTACTCTTGAATATGTATGGCCTAAGAG
>JARFOD010100626.1:0-15035 GCA_031763545.1 Mopalia muscosa
TCAAATGATAATACCAGACCAGGTGCAAAAATGACATAATGCTGAGTTATTGTTTGTTTTGTTCGATTGGGGTTTAAGTCATACTCAAGGGTATTTCACTTATATGATGACGTGCCAGCCCAATGGGTGAAAGAAACCACCCTTGACACCACTGGCAACAAACAAAGACAGGACAGGACAAATACAGGACAACAACGACAGGACGCTATACAGACACCACAAACAGATCGGCTTCCTGTTCCCCTTTAGCTGAGAGCACCAGGGCAACATGAAGCTCCCTCCAACCACCTGCTCAAAAGGTATGAATGCATCCAGTTTTTCAATAAAATTAAATTAAACATTGATTAAGATCTCACCTAAATTGGGGTAAATGTCTTCATCATCGGTATCATCTTCACTGTCATACTCATCATTGGAAGAATTAAACCCATTGAAAGCCCCTGGGGAGTGGAAGAACTTCAGTTAAGATGTGAATTACCATATTCAAAATCCATTCATAGTCTACATTGATATGTTTTGGGTTTTTTTTATTAAATGTTAAGTCATTTATTATTTCAAATTTGAGAAATAATATAGTTGTTGCATAATCAAATCTTGCACATTTATAGATAATGATGCACAATTGTGTATCCAGTTAGTTAATTATGTAGACATTGTATGAAAAGAATGAAATAGAGTGTTGTGAAATACTACATCTAATGTTTTTCACAACATACTACTTAATTCTTTTCATCCAAAACAAATGGAAATGCTAAAGTGTCAAAATTACAAAATCAAGTATAAATAAAAACCCTCATTTTTTTATATTTGAGAGCCATATTAAAATGCTCTGGGAATGCGGTGATGTTATCAAACAAGTATAAAATCACTATAGCTGCGACATTAAGCTCTTCTTTACTGGACAGGGGTTATTTAGAATGTTAGGTGATTAAGCATTGCAAAATGTGATATTTTGAACTCTCTATTTTAAGCAGGTTGGCTTCTAAAAGGTTAACATCCTTATGTAAAAAAAAGTGACAGTTGCAGAAATATTTGTTTCCATGGAAACCGGAAATTAGTTCAGATTGATACAATTTTCAATAGGAGTTTAGTTTAGCATCATATTAAAGTGCATTCTGAATTTGAACTCTCTATCTTAAGCAGTTTGGCTTCTATCCTGTTCACGTGGTCATGTAAAAAAAAGTAACAGATCCGGACATATTTGTTGGCATGGAAACCTGAAACTTGTTCGGAATGATCCAATTTTCAATAGGAGTTTTGTTTAGCATCATATTAAGCTTTTCTCCAAATATGAAGTCCCTATCTTAAGCGGTTTGGCCTCTATCCTGTTCACGTGGTCATGTAAAATAAAGTAACAGATTCGGACATATTTGTTGCCATGGAAACCTAAAATTTGTTTTCAATAGGAGTGTAGTTTAGTGTCTTATTAAGCTGCATTCCAAATTTGAAGTCTCTACCCTAAGCGGTTTGGCTTCTATCCTGTTCACATTGTCATGAGTTGGACCGACCAACCGACTGATCGACCGGCATGGTAACCAACCGACAGTTATAGAGCTGCTCAGTTGCAGCTAAAAATGTTCAAACAGAAATTTATTCTGCATTTGAGGCTGTGATTTATATACATAGATGAAGATATTTTTCTTAAGCAGGATATCCCCAAAATAAGTCACAGTTCATAATGCAGCTTAACATAATGAGAGAAATCATTTATAATTACAGACAGATGAGTTACCTGTATTTTTGAAAAAGAAGACCTCTTTAAATTGATGTAACATATCAACCTGGAGAGAAAAAAAAATAACAATAAACTTATTCCCACAGTATCAAATTGAATATTTTAACTAAAATTTATTCACTTCAGAGACATAGTAAAACAATTTCTTACCAAAATGTCAACCTTTATTCACTTCAGAGAAATAATAAAACAATTTCTTACCAAAATGTCCCATGGCACAGTGTAACTATATACATGTATGTATTTAACTTGCCAGAATCCCTGAAGAAGTCATGCATGATAATTGTTAACTGTAAGTCAAGCACATTCATTTGTAAGCTTATTTTTCAGTTTTTGTTTCATCTATATCATATGATCAAAGTAGAATAGATTTGGTACGTGTTTCCAAAATTATCCTAGTCTATCAAATGAAAACAATTATTGAACTAGAAAAGAAATGTGTACTTAATTATCAGTTATAACAGTGGTCAAAACTGTAAGAATCAGCGCCTGAATTTTAATTTGCTATCTCAACTTCTATATGTCTAATTGGTTTTTATCTTTTTTTTTGTTTTGCCTTCATTGTGTGACTCACTCATATACCTGATGGTCGACAGGGGGACTTGATCCTGTGAACAGCACATCTATGTAGGATTGTTTAGTGTATTAAGACACGGTCCCAATCTATCTTGATTGTTTGTTTGTTTGGGGTTAAACGTCGTGTACACAAGAGTATTCCACTTATCTGACAATGTATTGTCCACTTCACACTGTAAACCTTATTACGGTGGTACGACTCCACCTGACGACCCTCAGGTATATGAGCGAGTCATATATTGTGGCTCCGGCAATCACGGGTTTGGCGGGGGGGGGTTACGAGGTTTCCTCCCGGTTTTCCACCGTATTAAGGCTATGTGCAGTGTGAACTGGACGATTTGTCGTCATATAAGTGAAATACCCAGGAGTATGATGTTAAACCCCAATCAAACAAACAATATTATGGTGAAAAACTGGGAGGACACCTGGTAAAAACCACCACCTGCAATGGACAGAGCCACAACATGTGACTCAGTCATATACCTGATGGTCGACAGGGTGACTCAATCTTGTAAACTGTATATCAAAGTAGGATTAGTAAGCGCAACGCTAACCACTAAGCCAGGGCTCAATTGTTCTTAAAGCAGCTGCTGTAGTATGTTTGTTTGTTTGATTGGCTTTATTGTCGTATTTAAGGTTGTTTCACTCATAGAATGGCGTGTCAGCTTAATGGGTGAAGGAAATCCCTGTCAACACCACTGGCAACAAACAAAGACAAGACAGTACAAATACAGGACATTGGTCAAAGACTTCACAAATATATCGCCTTCACGTTGTTCCTTATAGATCTAGGAGTGATCCAGGGTGACAGAAAGCTCCCTCCCTACCCGCTGTAATAGATGTAAGTAATAACATACCATGGTCATATCAGTATCCGAGTCTTCGTCAGAATCATCAACTAATAGTTTTTTATAAGCCACACTAATTGATTGAAATTTCTGAAACATATGAAACATATTGAATGGTTGTGAGAATGTTTGGAAGAAATAATGATACTATACAAAAAAAATATGTTTGTTTGTTTGATTGGGGTTTAAAAAGATCCAGTATAGAGTGCATTAAAGTTCCTAAAAAAACAGACGCAAATGTTAATAAGTTCATCCTGGAGTATTCCACAAAAGCCAAGCATACTGAAAACCAAAATATAAATTTTTTTAAATAACCTTTATTTTGAAAGACATCCAAATATGGTAGGTACATGTATCATGTATACATAAGTACATTTGTGAACATGATTGGCATTGGTACTCACTTTTTTAGATTCTTGTGAATGACAGTGTTTATCAGGGTGCCATCGTAATGCTAGACGTTTATAACTGGTTCGGATCGAGTCAAAATCTGCACCTGAAACAAGAAATGTTGGGGAAATTTAATATAGTTCACATCCAATTATCAATAAATTTATTAATAATTTTGATTCATAATTTCGAGTGATCTGCACCTGAAGCGAAAAATGTTTGCGAAACTACAGTTCACGTCCAATTAATATCAATAGATCTATGAATACTTTCAATTCAGAGCCCTCTGATTTACTGAAGGTGAGTGATCTGTCAGTCACCTGTGCTTAACTTTTTCAAATAGGACAGTCACCTGTGCTTAACTTTTTAAAATAGAACAGACTGGAGTCACTGGACAGCCCATTTCAAAGCAGAAGCCCTGCAATTCCTCAAACAGCTACATAAAATATGTACATTGTGTATGTCTGAAAAGATAACTTCAAGAGTAAAACTGAAACCAAAAGTAAACTGTTCCATAGAACACTGTCTGAGAGTCAGCCAGACATCCTACTATTAAAATTGGAAAAATGTCTACATTATATCAAATGACAGTATCACATTTGGCTTACATACTGATTTATGATGTAAAGACATAAAATAGTTTGTTGAGATATTATATATTAGGGTTAGTCAGTATGAACATCATGCACTGATTAGTTACTTAATGATACATGTATGTTAACTGTTTGATAGTTCAGGAATTTCAAGCCATAATACTTACATATCAGTATTCTTACTTGTCAGTGCTTGCTAGTTACTAGTAATTCTATTAAGGAACTGGTTGAATGACCTACTCAAGGAAACTGAAAGAAATCTAACCAAAAAACCCCACCCACATGACATGGTTGCCCCGAGTCCCTGGATAAATATCATATACAGTCAAACCGTCCATGGATTGATAGAAATCCTTTTCCTGAGTAACTTTTGTGATAAAGTTAATTTTTAGTCTACCAAAATTGAATAAAATTATTATCAGGATTGGGGTTTAACAGTGTACTGAAGGTTATTTCACTCACATGAGGGCATGCCAGGCCAAAGGTTAAAGGAAACCACCCTACTACTTGCAACAATTTAACAAAGCTAAGACAATACAGGACAAAAAGACTTAGAGGACAATCACAAGTCACAGTGTGATGACAAGACAAATAGATCAGCTTCCTGCAGACCATTAGACTAGCATAAAGGCAGCAGGAAGCTCCCTCCAGACCCTCCCAACCCTTCTCAGCAGTGAATTGAAGGATTGTTTTGTTTGTTTGATTGGTGTTTAACATCGTACTCAAGGGTATTTCACTTATATGATGACGGACACAAATACAGAACATCACAAACTCAAAGACGTCATAGAAGTGAAATGCCCTAGAGTATGACGGTTAAATATCCGTCAAACAAATAATCCTTTTTGATCAAATGAGAGCAGCCGTCGGTCTTATTTTTAATCATTTTTCCCACAGTCCAGCATAGACTATTAGACTCCACCGTCTGAGCAAGAAAAAAGTAGGAAAGAAAAAAAATTCCAATATTCATCTTAAAGACAATATTATATGGAATAAATGTTGTCGAATACCAGCCAATTATGATGCTTTTATTTGTCATTACAAAGGAAAAGATGTGTGATTGGTTTTCTGTCCCTGATATCTTATATCTGTTCCCATAAAGTATGTTCCTTCTTTCGTTTGATGTAGACGTTTTCAGCGTTGCCCTACACTTTGATTACAGTAGACACTTTAAATTGACCGGCGAACTACCCTAGTGGATTTCTCTAGTGGGTCTATTATAACCGCTTTATCCCGGTATATACCCTTGCACATGATTATTATCGTCATAATTAGCCGCCTGGTTTTACAAGGTGTTCAGTTCACGCTGTGGTTAATATGGGATAAGTCAAGATTCTGTATCAAACCAGAGACAAGATGGGAGGAACACATGGACGTTTGTAGATAAGCGTTTTCTAACAACTAGCGTTACGGTACAGAGAAAATTTGTAACCTCTATGGAGTTTCACTTTAGTGTTATTTTAATTTGAAACAGTTGTGGTTTTCTCCCTCCATAATGATTATAGAAATTCGGTGAGCCATTTGGAGGTTGACTTTTTCTAATACTATCGAGGGAAATATTGTTACACGTTAAACCTAGCATGGAAATAAAACACTGTTTGTAGATAAAGAAAGTATGTGTAATGCAGGATATCTTGAGTGATTTCACAACTGATTAATGCAAAATCTCAACCAGATTTTAAAGGTCACAAATTCACCGTTAAATTAAGGGGTTTTTTTTTTTTCTTTTTTCTTCGAATAAACCGCATGGCATGAGCCAAAGTTTGTATAAACTCAACAAATATAATTTTTTTTTTTTCATGTCGGGGATTGTCGCATGTTGACCTGTGATATAAGAGACTTCAATAAACGTATTGCGAAGGTTCTGGCCAGTTTTCGATCCAAAACGGTGACAATGCAGTTGACATTTGACAAACTTCCCTTTAGTGCCAAGTTAAATTGTAATCAAACAAAAACATTCTCTCAAAGGCAACGGAGGCTAAAAGAGCTATCAGCTTAATACAGTGTTGAACTCATAAAGATAATATGCCTTATAGTTTACCCAATAGCCACTGTAAACATATCGTGGATTATCTCAAATAGGTTCAGATGTAACAACAGTTCACCTATTGAACCAATAGGCTGAGAATTGTTTTGAGCCACATCGCATGACTTACTCCTATACCTTAGGTCGCCAGATAGACTCAAACAGTTTAACATTACGTCGAAGTAGGCCCAGTGGACCGAAGTGCTAACCACCGAAGCATGCACGGCCAGGGTATTAGTTAGGATTGGAAATCTGCCTGTCATTAGTCCCTATGTTGAGGAATTTCACCTGTCAAATGTTCCACTTTCTTATCATTTCAATGTTAAAATTCAGAATTTCTACCTGTCCTTTGAACCATTTTTACATTTCTGGTTGTAGAAAATGACAGGTGAACGGATTTCTACCAAAGACTATTTTATAGAAAAACATTAAAGCACACGCCATGACGGAAACAGGGTGCATATTTTACTATGTTATAAAACGTTTTCATCTCAAATAACAAAGTCATTTTAACTTGGTTTTATAAATGTATAAGATAAAATGATAGCCTATAGATTTTAAACTAAGGTTCCCTGACATCCGCAGGGAAGAAGAGAAACTGTATTATAGGTAAGAGCAATTCTTTTTGCAAGGTCATCTAACAACTTAAACTGCTTTTTTCAGCTCTCTTATCTTGAAAATGATTGGTCGAGCGATTCCACTCTGCCTTACAGCAAAGCAGTTAAAACTACAGAGTTATTTTATTCAATGTTATATTTGTGCCTATAGATTGTTTTTTGTTTGATTGGGGTTTAGCGTCGTACTCAAGGGTATTTCACTTTTATGATGACGGATTGTCTACTTCACACTGTTCCTAGTTTTATTAACGTGGAAAACCAGGAACACACCTTGTAAAAACCAGCCCCGCGATTGCGGGAGCAACATATTGTGTGAGACTCATATACCTGATGGTCGACGGACGGACTCGATCCCGTGAACGGTACATTGAAGTAGGATTATGTAGTTAGAAGGTTAATGCAGTCATGTGTTCTATGTAGTAGTTATTTTTCATTATTTTATATTTTTATTCTTCAAAAATCGAATGGAACTGTAATGTTTGCCAAAACTTTGCACTTTACAAGCACAGTATATCTATTTCGTCACATTGTAACTACATGTAATTTTAAAATTGTTTTCTTACTTTTGCATTCATTTCCATTAACAATACTTCGATTAGTTGTGCTTGCGTCCTAATGGCCTACAGGAATCTTTTTTGTAATCTGTCATATCAATAAAATTATGTTAAAGACATACCATTCTTGTCCATATACTATATATTACGGTGTCATTTAACTGCAAGATAATGTATATCTTGATGACCAAGATTTCCCGAGAACTCTTTTAGAAAAGCTGAATTTGTGCTGAGGCGTTGTTATAACCAACCTGATATAACACAGATCCTTTGCGATAACCCAGTATTCGTGTTTCTATATGGAGACCACAGAAATCTGTTTTTATTTCATTTTTTATTCATATCATTTCTCTATCACTCTGTTTTCTATTTTTTAGTTTAAGTATTAATCTCAATTGGAAACTACGTGGAGTGATAAACTGTGTCAGAACAGATAAGATAGGGCTTATCTCGATTATCTGATAATAACTATGTGATCGTCGCCATTTAATATTCATTACAACGGCTTTTAGGCTTTCACAAGAAATAAATAATAAAAAATCCGAACTCAAGTTGAAGCGATGTAACATGTATTAGCGATCTAAAATAAGAGCGATGCTTTGCGATAAACCAATAATGGCGTATCTTTGTAGAGACAATTACGCCGACAATTTTTTACTCATATTATTTCTTTATCAATTTGCTATCTATTATTGGGATAAAGTATTTATCTCGATCGGAAACTACGACAAGGGATTCAATATGTCAGACCAGATCAGATAGGGCTTTATTTATTCTTCACCAATCAAATTTGGATAGTCACTGGAAAATGTTCAGACATAACTTCTATTAGTTTCATTTGATGATCACTCTATTCCTCTTCCAAATGGAATATAAAACTTATTGACATGGTTTCCCGTTTTAAACACTGTGTACTTAAAGTTAAAAACAGCTAAAGCCACCAATTTGTCAACAAAGCGAGGATGTTATATTATTTGTGCATTATAATTCAACTTGTCACATCCAATTATAGCCGATTTGAAAGGTCATGTGAAAGGTTACTAAGGTCAATAATAGGGCCCTTCTACTTTGAAGGTCATCTAACTAAATGTGTATTAAAAGTTTTGTGCATTATCCTTTATATTGTGATTACATTATTGCAACTTTGAACGATCATGTCAAAGGTTACGATGAGACATACATGGTATTTCGTGACTGAACATCTCGCGCACTTTGCTTCACCATTTCCTAATCACACACAGCGCCTGTTTAATAACGATGCAATATAAAACATAACTGGGAAAGCGCTTAATAAATTAGATTTTTTTAAAATCAATGCAACAGATTTGATCGTGCGTTTTTCTTAGTTTAGTTAGAAGAAAAATTCCAGTTTCCCGTTTTTCAATATATAATGTGCTTTTCAAAGTCATTCGTACAACTATAAAATACAAAGTTGTTAGATGGAGGTACTGGAATATATTTTGTGAAAAATATGATTTTTGTTTACTGCAATAGCATACTAGCTGCTTCCATCTACATGTAAATAATTCACCGAATATGATATATGTGGTGTAACAATATGAAACAATAAATGGTATATGGAGTAATTTAGAATTCGTTGACCATGTCTAGAACACCGTGTGGAATAATGAGTCGATTATGCGGTCATTAATCACCATCAGTGTAATTCTCCACCAGAGACTTGTCCTTCACGTTAACTGAGGCTCCGGCTTGTCGGTAAGCCACCAATCTGAATACCATCTATACCGGTTGATTTCCCGAATGATTCACCAACATCTCTAAAGATATCAAATAACACGGGGAATCATCGTGTGATAATTAACACCTGGTTTTACAAGACTGTCTGTTTCACGATTAAGTAAGCATGTGGTAATTCGATATTTGAGCTGGAAACCTTAGGTGTTGGACAACATTTATACGATGAAAATTGAAAGGAGCCATCAACACAAGGATAAAACATCTCAGAGTGGAACATGGATGTATATATATATATTCTCCTAAAACAAAGGCACCTGGACATATTTCTAGGTGTAATCATTTACTTTTACAGTGGTATGATGAAATATTTTCATATATAATATATTAAAGATCTTGAGCTATTATAAATATAAGCTATATATTTCATAACAAATAACGGATTTTTTCATTACATTTTGCTTGTTGACAAATTAATCGAACCCCGGACTGTGATAGTGGGGCGTTTGTAAATTTTTAAAATGCCTGTTTCGTTCAGTCTGCAAACGGTTAAAATTTAAATCCGTTTTCATGGGGAAAGACTATGCATAAAATAAGGCAAATAAAATGTATTATAATCGATATATGTAAAGGCGAGAAGGAATTCATTCTAAGTCATTCACTAACAAGAAGATACACTATCATATTGTTCAGTGCCCTTCTCTATTTAAGATCCTCGATCTAACATATTAAGTTGCTCGAAAGCTTTACTTCTATCCGCTCGGACAACGACAGGTCGAGCGATTTTACTCTTGTGTACAATATGTAATAAAAACTTCAACCTTATTGCACTATCCAAGCCATTTTGGTATTTGTGCCGCTTCAAAAGTCAACTGACATATGCCAGATACCGTGTCGTTTGACACAAAGACTTAGCCAGATGAAGTGTTAATTCAGAGCCGTATTTTATGTAGTATAGAAAACGTTTTTAATTAAGAACTTTTAATGTTTGTAGAGATTTTGCACTTATTCTATCTTTTTTCATGTCGTAGATAATTTTAAAATTAAATTGTAAAATTTTAATTATCTCCATCTCTCTAGGTAACAGCAGTTTGTTTGATGGTAAGCAAAGCTGTCTTTAACTTTCCAGCGCCCCCGACATATAAGTGAAATAACCTTAAGCACTGTTTAAAACACCAATCAATCAATCATCTCGATTAAAAAAAAAACAAGGTGTTATCTTCCTTCTCGCCTTTACTGGAATTTTTTTATGTAAAAAATGTGAATTTGAACTGAAGCGATGTTAAAGCCGACCTAAAATTAGACCGATGCTTTGCAATAAACCAATAATGGTGTATCTCTGTGGAGACAATTACGGGCACAAAGACCTGATGGTCATTTTTTATTTATATCATTTTTTCTTACTCTGCTATCTTTTTTGGGGATAAAGTATTTATCTCGATTGGAAACTACGTCAAGTGAAACACCGTGATCACCAGATCAGCTACAGCTACAGCTTTATTTATTTATTATCAATCATAATTAGATCGCCACCGGAAAATGTTCAGACAAAACTTCTATAGTTACATATGATGATTCGAAGATCATCCAATTCATCGGTCAGTTGAACTATAAAACATATTGACATATGAAGCAAAGATGTTATATTATTTATATATTTTAACCCATTCTTATGGCCCATTTGAGGGTCAAATCAAAGTTACTACGAGACTCACATGGTATTTTGGGATCGAATATCTCACGCGTTTCGCCTCGCCATTTTTTGTCCCTATTTTTACTCCTAACTCTTGTTCAATATAAAATATAACTGAGAAATTG
Source organism: Mopalia muscosa (assembly GCA_031763545.1). Taxonomy (NCBI): domain Eukaryota; kingdom Metazoa; phylum Mollusca; class Polyplacophora; order Chitonida; family Mopaliidae; genus Mopalia; species Mopalia muscosa. Next base: position 10,853 of record JARFOD010100626.1, read on the forward strand.
CTCTATCAATTTGATGTGATACTAATTAATTCTAACACTTGTTTTTATCTTCTGTCCACATTTGACAGATACACTGACAAGTGAGAATTAGTCCTCCATTACATAAATGACTGGTTGCTTTTCCTTTTCCGTGAAATATTTTTTACGAATTATTCTAAAATGATTCATGCTCTGAAATGTGTAAAGTTTAATTTTTTTCTCGTTATACAATATAAAACCATGTTTAATCCAGTCGCTAAAATTCTCGAAGGTTGCATGTTTAATAATTAAAAGAAACAAATTTAAGTTTTTCTACAATTTCTAAAAAAACTATTAACATTTATTATGCTGTTGTTTTAGAGGTATTAATTTATGCAATACCAAAATATTATGGTTGATCCCTTGGTCTTTATTTACTATTCACTTTAATGTTTGATTTGCCGGATCAAATCCTGAGATTAAAACACGTTTGTTACAGCGGCCATGCCTGACTCAATGGATTAAATCGTCAATTTACGGAATTAAAAGACGACAAACTTGACTGGGAGGTTTAAATCGTCCGATTAAAATTTATGACAGAGATAATGCTCTATATGGGCCCTTTTTGATTGGCAAAAGTATTATATATTAAAAAATACTGACAAAGCAAAACTGACATTTTGTGATGATAAATACTCTTTTCCAGGTAATTTTCTTCCTAAAAGAGAGACTCTATTATTGGCTGATCTGAGAGTATTCCTCTTCTCTAGAATCAGCTGTGCATTGGCTGTCTTTAATCGATCGAACTTTATTTTGCCTTACAAAATGGTAAAACATGATATCGCCTTATTAAATGCCGGTCTAAATCCTTATATGCTGGAAGTCTGAAAAATCAGCAGAGATTATCTAATGTGAATATTTAGTGCTTAGTTCATCAACTTACCATTCTTCTTCGCTAATAAATATGTATCGCCATTACCCGGTTAGTTGACATGCGGCCTTGATTCCGTGGTTAGCGTGTCGGCCTACTGTTTGAGCTTACTTCAATGTACGGCTAGTGGGTTTGAGTCCGTCTGTCGACCGTAAGTATGTGAATGAGTTAGACGATGTGGCTTCAACATTTGGGGTCGTGGTTTAAACGGAGTTTTGTCCAGGTTTTCCACCGTGTTTGGGTCAAGCAAAAGGTGAAGGGGACAATCCGTCCTCACAATAGTGAAAAACGACGCTAAACCCCAATCAAAAACATATCAAAACCAATGCAATAGAAGAGGATATTTTCCAAAGGCTGTGCCAAACAAACAAACAAACAAACAAACACACACACAAAAAAAAACAAACAAATAAAGTAACAATACCAGCGTGTTAATTTATAACTTTAATGGCAGCAGTTGTTGACACACATGGTCATTCCATTGAGTAAGGCCAGAATTTAGTCAGAAGTTCTTGTAACTATTGGCAAACACCAATAGATTTTAGTGCTGATCCCTTTTTGACGACAAAATAATAAAATGGACAAAAACGAAATTGATGCCTTTTTTGCAAGAGACTATATCAAAATTCTTATTCTACCCTGATATTAGATATATTCAATGTTATCATTCAGATTATAAATGTAATCTGCAGAGAATTGCAAAATCGCAGAGAATTACGTTCCTAAACATGTATTTAAGATATGCACGCATCATAGCAATTGCAGATTTTTGTTTATTAAATATACCACAAGGGCGTGTTCGATCTGAAGTGATGTCATTACCGACCTAAGATAAGAGAGATGATTTGCGATGAACCAAAAATGGTGTATATATGTCATGACAATTAACTGGAAACAGATCTGTTGGTCATTTTTATTCGTTTAATTTTTTATCACTTTGCTATCTGTTCTTGGGATAATGTATTTATCTCGATTGGAAACTATGTGGCGTGTAGCACCTTGTCAGAACAGAGAGGATAGGGCTTTATTTATCCCTCTATTCTTTACCAATCATATTTGGGTTGTCACTTGAAATGTTCTGACAAAATTTATTTTAGTTTCAACTGATGGATTACACGAATCCCCTTTCAAATGGAATATAAAACATATTGTCATATTTTCCCATTTTATACATTGGATAAAATCTTCATTTGAAGATAGAAACGGACAGTAGCATCCAATGTGTCAATAAGGCGACGATATTATAGTATTTGTGTATAATAAATCATCCCTACGTTGACCACACTATGGTCCATACAGGATAGTTTGCGATCGAACATCTCACTGGTTTTGTCTCTTGCCAGTGTTATAACCTATAGCCAATGTTAACATACGATCGAATATAAAATATCTCGGAAATCGCTCCTTAAAATAATTAAAAAAAACAATATTTTATTAGCATTTTTGATCATCTGTCCCTATTAGAAAGACACAATGAAGAGTACACGATTAAACGATTTTTGTCGTCTCTTTCTGTAAAATTTGAACTACTGATTGTTTTTAAATGATTGATATTGCACTATATGTACAGTTGACTTTCCCTTTTCTCGTAATGCAATATAAAACCATGTTATTCGAGTCGCCTAAACCAGTCGCATGTTTTTCAATCATAAGAAGCAAGCTGAATTTTGTTTTCATTTTCGACTAAACAGATAAATTCTAATTGAGTAGCATTGATTTCTCCTCAACCATAATATCATAGTCGACAACTTTGTCTGGGTTTACTGTTGCAAAATGTTTTACTCGTTGGATCCAATCATCCGATTGAAGCTCTATGGATATCCATAGTGTTTTACTGGATGGATTTAAATCTCCCAATTATACGACATTAAACTACCACAAGTTTGTCTGGGAGGTTTAAATCGCCTGGTTAAAATTTGTAAGACGGGGACAATATTTTACATGATGGGTGTTCTGTCTGCAAAAAAAATCACATAGAAGCAATAAAAAAACAACAACATAATACGGGCAGGGCGAATCTGACATTTTATTATGATAAAAACTGTTTTCCGTGTAATTTTCTGTCTAGAAGAGAGATGCTATTATTGGTTTATCCGAGGGTACTTTTCTTCTTTAGAATCATCTGTAAGATCGCTTAAACTCAAATTGCTGGACATTTTTTCTTCTTTATTCCTTGGCTTCATGTCCCTAATCGATCGATTTCTTTTGGTCCTAGAAAATTGCAAGGCATGATACCGCCTTTACACATACTGTTCTTCATTGTTATATCTGAGGTTATATCGAAGTCTGAGAAATCAACAGAGATTATATAATGCGAATGTTTAGTGCTTGATCAATCAACTTACCTTTCTCTTTCACTAATAAATATTAATCGCCATTGACCCGTCTGTTGCCAAAAAGACCCGCGGCCTTGATTCCGTGGTTCGCGTGTCGGCCTACTGCATTGCATGAGCTTACTTCTACATATCCCTCGTGGGCTCGAGTCCGTCTGTCGGCCGTAAGAATGGATGAGGTGGCCAAGGCGATAGCTAGCGCTGTTTTTACAATGTTTTCTGACGGTTTCGGCCGTATCTGGTAAAGCACAGTGTAATGTGGACAATCCGTCGTCACATAAGTGAAATACGACGTTAACCCCCAAACAATCAAAGCCAATACAAAAGAAGGTGATTGCTGTCAAAGTGTAGTCTTATTCATACAAATAAACAAAAGATACCGCTCTTCTAAATTATAAACAAAATGGTATCAGTTTCAGGAACATATGATCTATAATGGTACTTGCTCTGGTTTAAATCTGAAGCTCAAATTACCATTGGAAAACACCAATGTATTTGGAAGCTGATCATTTTGTTATATTGCGTCCCTACTTCAAATTTAATATGCATGCATATTTAGTTCGCAAATACCTCAGGACGAATTTATTACTGTTATTTATTGTAGAAGTATCATTGCTGAGTGATCTAGGTGCCTAACTCTGATGGTCATGGGTTTGATTACCGGACGGGTTTTTAACCTGCAAAATTTTCTGAACTAGAATCTGTTCAAACTATAAAGTATTATCCCAAAATAGCGAAAATACTGTTAAACTTCACCTTCTAAAAGACATAAATAAAAAGTGAAACACAACGCTAAACCCCAACCAAATAACATATCAAAATCAATGCAATAGAAGATGATATTTTCCAAAGGCTGTGCCAAACAGACAAACAAACAAACACACAAAAAACAAACAAATAAAGTAACAATACCAGCGTGTTAATTTATAACTTTAATGGCAGCAGTTGTTGACACACATGG
>JARFOD010100637.1:0-16562 GCA_031763545.1 Mopalia muscosa
ACAAGGTTATACGTCCATGCACCTGTATATATTTTAGGTTTCTTGATTTTTTGTGATGCCTATTGCGTCTTGTGGTAGTCATGTCTTGTCTTTGTTCGCATTGGTGTCAAGGGATTCCCTACCCATTGTGCAGGCAGGCCGTCACTTGAGTCAGAATTACGAAGTACTGTGTTAAACCCATTTCAAGGCAATATGCGCTCGTCGTTACCGTCAAATTGCTTGCAGTGACGGTGTTTTCCTCAAAATAATTATCTTAGGAGCAAGTAACAAGTACATTGTAAAATCAGAAAGATATTTATATGTCGCGCGTGCGAGATACATTCCATGTTACACTTGTTCTGATGTTGTTTTATCTGTTAAAGTGTTGTTCAGTATATGAATAACAATTGTTTACACAGCAACAGATGTCGAAGAATGTTTATTGTGGACAATTGCCAGCCGGAAGGAAATTTAAAATGTATATCAAAATGTTGATATGAAATATGGCCATAACATGGAACTTCTGTCTTATATTACAAGGTGGCTTTATGTGTAAAAAACACCCTTATATTCGGAACAACTTGGGTCTTATATAACAAGGTGTCTCTAGGTGTAAAGACAACATATATTCGGAACAAATTCGGTCTTATATTACAAGGTGTATCCACGTGTAAAGACACCATATATTCGGAACAACTTCGGTCTTATATTATAAGGTGTCTCTAGGTGTAGACACCATATATTCGGAACAAATTCGGTCTTATATTACAAGGTGTATCCACGTGTAAAGACACCATATATTTGGAACAACTTCGGTCTTATATTACAAGGTGTATCCAGTGTAAAGACACCATATATTCGGAACAACTTCGGTCTTATATTACAAGGTGTCTCTAGGTTGAGAGACACCATATATTTGGAACAACTTCGGTCTTATATTACAAGGTGTCTCTACGTGTAAAGACACCATGTGTTCGGATTGATGACGCTCCCGGTAACTGCCCATACCGCCAGTACCGTTGGCGGAACTCCTACTAATATCTGTTGTATTGTTTCACAGGGATCCAAATGATCGGGACAGTCATGACTGGCCTGTACGGACAGAGAAAGGGCTTGAATACCTCACCCTAGATACCAAATACATCCGTCATCCCAATAAAATTAAGGAGGCGGTGGGACATGGCCCGAGGACTACGCAATGTGCCTTCTGGAGGGAGTATCTACCTCATCTGGTCGCTTCCACAGGTCAGCTTTCAATGTTATATAACCCTATAAGCCCTCATGCAAAACTGTTGTTTTTCAGATAAGCATCATATCGCCACAGATCAATACAAAAAATACAAAAAGCGTATATTTGGCCATGGTAATGACATTGCTATAAATGATATGTATTGTCGAAATATTGGCTTTCAACATAAATATATGGATTTTAATTAGCTGCTGGGCCATTCTTGAAAAAACAAATAACACTAACACTCACTCGTTCTAATTATGATTGTGTGTCATCAATGTATATATCTGAACGTTGCAAGGTAATACTTTGCATGTATCAACCTATCAAAACATCTGAACTGAAACTATTCCTTTTGTTTATGGTCTAATATTGCATACATGATGGAATGAACTGATACTAATATGCCCAACTGTACAGAATTCATCATCAACCTATACCCTTCCCCTCAAACAAATAGTGTAAAAAGATGCTAGAATCTGTGGGGTGATCTCCTGCAGACAAAATGATGACGACACATCACATCACAACCGATGAATGCGAAAGTCGGTTTGTGTTTTGTCTTACAGTTTTACACACGGTCGCCCATCATCAAAATAGTATCCTCCAACCAAGTTGTACTCGGTCAGAATAATACTTCGACCAAATGAATCTTGGTCGCTTTTTCAGTCGCCTTGTAAGTAGACATAAGTGGGCGCAAAATTTTTGTTGTTGGTCAAAATGTTACCTGTACCAAATAAATTTGGGGTTTTTAACAAAGTTTTTCTTGGTCGCCATTATAAGAAGGCTTAAGATGGCAACCACGTTATGGTTAACCAGGCAAGGTTCCGTTATAAAATGTTCCTCCAATGATAAATGGAGGCCGCATAGACAAACCACCTTTCGTCATGAAACGAAAAGTACTTGTCCTACATTGCTTGCCTCCATCGGGATTCGATGTCGAGTCCAATTGTAAGTAACCCATTTTTTGAAAAAGCCATTTTGAGTTCAGATGTGCCTATGTGATTTAATCTTCCCATTATCGGGTCAAAATCTGTAAGGCGAGACTTACACATGCCTTCCCTTGCTGTGATTTGCGAAATAAGTTGCAAACGTTTAATTATACTATTTTCGAAACAAGCAGCCAATCAGAAAGTCGTTTACACATCAAGGACTACAACAAACAAGGTGGCGCCACTGTCGCTAACGTGTCTGTGATAATGTCAGGACATGTTAATGGGACTAAGATCGTGCATGTATATTGCATGTAGACCCACTATATCATCTGGCAAATTACAATGTATAAGTACACCTGTGCTAGGTAATGAAGTTTAACTCTTTGGAATCTCTACATGAAACATTTACACCTTTTTAACCTACTTGAATTGTCCGTAAATATTGCGAAAGATAGTCTTTCACCTGGTGATTTCCTGCAGCAAACGTGATAGAGCGGGTTCATCACAAATTTGCCATCTGTGTTAGATGCTACTTAATGGTAACAATTATTTGTGAGCTTATACGGTAAAACACCATGTTGGAACATGACGAAAACCCGTACAACGTCATAGGCGAAACAAGGTATACCATTTGTAACTTTCATCTAGAAAAGTGTTCCAAGGGAGATAAATCCAATGTAATAATTGCATGGTGTGACTCCGTCTATATATATTTGATCTTTACTAATATTTCGTATTTTTGCAATCTATTATCAATCAAGTGTGGTGACGGTACCGTCATATTGATGTATTCATACATGTCCTGGCATCTCGTGGCGTGGACGAACCTTCACAATTTAAGGCGTATTGATTGCAGTTACCAAACAAATCGAACTGGTTTAAGTCGTTAGTTTTTTTGCTTGATGTTTGAGATGCCTGCTACTAACACTGCATGGGATGCTACAAGCCTAATACCATTATAACACAGGTAAGTCCTTTGACAGCTTGTCTCGTATTCTCCTCTGTACTAATCATTTGATTCATCATGAAATATCACAGCATTAAACGTTGTTCTTAAGTTACAAGTTGTTTTTTTTTATTATTTAACTCTACTCTTAGCTTTGAGTGATAAATGCCAATTTTCGTTTCTAAAATGGGCATTTTAAGACTGGCTAAGATTTTGACAATAGGCCTTCTACAAAAAAAACTTGCTTATTTTTCGAACGATGAACGTAAAGATGTAAAATTTGCTTCATTTACAGGAAAATAATATGTGTATCAAAATGATGCCTCGGTTTTATTAACAGTGCGCCTTAGATTTTTAAAAATCTTTTCGGACACATTAATTCTTTGTTTTTATACTATTTCTAAGATGAACAGAAAAGAGGTCCACTTAAATCGTTCTAAGCAACAAAAAACGAGGCTGTATTTTTCAGTCTAACGCATATTCTTTCAGGCAAACTAATTTATTTGGATCTTTATTAATTGAATTCCCAAAAGCTCGAACCACTGTTTTTTTTTAAGCAGTACATGTCTGGGGAATATATATTTAACAAATTAACTTCTTTCTTTGCAGCTAATATGTCTGAAGTGGAGAGAGAATGGAAGCTCCAATTTAACGAGTGGAACACCAAATACATTGTAGACTGGAAACACCAATTCCGGAACTTTCTTTTAAATCATGAAAGACGACTTGAGGCTTGTGGTGGAACTGGCTGATCTGCAATCTTATATCATTTAATTCACAAGCAATATAATTTGTACTTCAGGCCTCTAATAAAGGGGTACACCGTACAAGGTCATAATAAGAGGTACATCTTACTCATACCCGGGGGGCAGCGTACCATGACGGGAGACCCGGGTGTTTTCAGGGATCTCATTAAATGTAGAAAAGAAGCGGACCGAAATAAACTCTGAAGTCTGAAGCCACTTGTTAAAGTCGTGACAGACACCCAGCTTGTGGCACTTGTAGCACTCTGTTAAGGTCATTTTGACTAGAGAGTGGACCTTTTCAAACCTTATAAATTTATGTCAGTGCTGTTTCCACGTTATAGCGGTCAGGGATTAAGATCCAGTTTAAGTGTTAAAAATACCAGAGTTTGTATTCCTTGAGCTATAATCTCTGCCAACCTCACACGCGACCACGTGACAATTTAGACAGAATGTTAGACCAATTACATTGCTTCGAATTTTCTACTGACGAAGCAATACCTGAACCCATTTACCAATATTTAGCACCTGTTCCGCTGTAGTATATAGTGCGCTTGTAAAATGCCATATTTAACACAACTTTATGCAGTTAAAAGTGAAATTTGTGTTCGAAGACGTTGTGCATGATTCAATGATTTATAATCTGGAGATGTAAATTGCAGGAATGTTAGCTGACACAGTTTGAGACGAGTGTCAGTACACTCAACTCTGGTAATTATTGGTGTAAAGCGAGTTCTCGTTCTATTTCCATTGCTGCAGGTTAACGTTAGCTGTCTTTTTCTTCTGATGCAGGGTCAACTAACTTGATTTATCCACATCCACGATGTTCTTTGTTTTGTATTTGTCTTCTTGTTTTGTCATTGTTTGTTCCCATTGAGATTCAATGATGCATTTTGTTCTCCAATTTTCGCCATTGTCTGATATCATTGTTCTATAGGACACGACTTTGTGAATCGCCCCATTGAAATATTGTGCCAATAATAAACCTATCTTCTGTCCTGTTCACCATTCTCTCTCAGTTCCTGGGAAATGTTTTAACGAAGCTTTATAACGCGGACGGGTTACCCCACAAAGTCCGCCTAATTTGATACCGCTGTATTTCGACATTTCTTCAGTTACCAGGCATATTGCCAACTACCAGGTCCAATTTGATATTAAAAAATATATAACGCAACAAAAAACGAATCAAACAATGGATGGTGAAATGACCATCTAGTACGCTGTCTGATAAGGTGAAGCAGTAAGGATTTGGTAAACAAGTTTATTTTTTGCACACAGTTAGCCCTCCCCTTTGTCATTGTTCATGCCACGTGATCCTTTGGCTTTAAATCGGTGTGGAGAAAATGAAATTAGCATGAAAACGGAGAGAGATGCATGGTAAAGAAGAGGTGGTGCAATAGAACGGCCTATAACTCGAGAACAAAGTGGGATAATAGAACGGCGTGGTAGAGCCTAGAACATTGAACAATGGGAGGAGATTGTGGGAGATGAGAAAAGGGGATACGGTGAAAGATACGAGAAGAGCATGGGGGTGCGAGAAGTCGAGAGAAGAGCGAAGACCACCATTGAAAATGAGTATGGAATAAGAATATGGAAGAAGAAAGGCGGATATGTAATACGAGAGAAAAGTATGGAGGACGGGAGAAGAGTATGGAATACGAGAGAAGCGTATGGAAGAGGAGAGAAGCGTATGGAAGAGGAAAGAAGCGTATGGAAGACGAGAGAAGCGTATTGAAGGCGAAAGAAGCGTTTTGAAGACGAGAGAAAAGTATGGAAGACAAGACAGTAAAAGATCAATGCAAAGAGGACAGGAGAGTATTTCAAGAAATATGGGAAATGATTTGAACACATGTAAAATCACAGAAGAATATAGGAAGAGAACTGTGTTGTGTAGACTTGTTGACCTCTTGTGTGATGCTACGAACCGTCCGTTTTAGAGGACCGGTCGTTTTCTTCTAGCACACCTTAAATATCTTATTCAGTAGAAATAGTTACAAAATTACTCCTGACTTCTGACAGCATTCTATTCAATAATCAAAAGGGGAATTAAACCTCTTAATGTTTTTTAATTGACCTATTTTTGAAACTGAAACTGAAACGGAAAACAAGTACCCATTGCGCTGACATGTCGTTATTGGAGTGAAAAAATACGAGCAAAACGTCTCAATGACTCAAAAACACTACTTACGAAATCATTGGTAATTACGTTGTAACTACACTATAACAACATGCGTATTCTAGTTCTTAGTATATGATCCTTATTTAAATGCTTCAATATGTAACCATTTTGTAGTCCTTAGATTTAAATCTATAATAAATCGCGCATGGTTATGTCCGATGTTAAAATAAAAGTTCAAAACACTTTTCTAATAAAATAAAGAAAACATATTTGAGGCCCAGATTCTATCTATAGCCTCTCAATGAAGCCTTTTTAATAATTTATAGTGAAATGATATGAAATCAAGACCTGCTCAGAATGTTACTACCCCACACCGTTGATAAATTATTCACAAATAAAACTTAGAAATGCAATAAATTTATACAAGGCGACAGCAAACGGAAATAAAATAATGACAAGTTTAATACGATTGTACTTTAGGATTCTTCAAAGGAGAAGATTAATTATGATTATGTGTGTCATTAAAACATCCTGTACAAATAACACGGTGTATTCATTTCATTGGAAGCAATTATCTTAAGCTTAATGTTTGTAAGCGATGAAAATGAATTTAATTGTATCAATTCTATTAAGTATGTTTTATAATTGTGTTTTTTTTTTCTTGTAAATTTGAAATAACGGTTGCTAGAGGGAGCTTCCTGTTGCTCTCCGAGATAAGGGGTGATTGCTAAGCCGATTTGTTTGGGATGTTTTTGTATCTTGTGACTGTCTTGTCATTGTTTATTACCAGGCACGTCAATGGTCAGCCAGTGGACTGGCACGCCGTGGCACGAGTGAAATAATCTTAAGTGCGACTTCAATCACAATCAACTTAAGAGATAACTCTGAATAACTATTACACTAAGATACTTTCGGTGTAGCGTTAGATCTATCAGTCTAATAACAATTAGAGGCCGCCTGTATGCAGTACAACTGGGCAATATCAGAGTTACAACATGTCCTCGTATATTATGTAGCTTTGAGCCTATATATAATACTTCTATGTATGTATGTATGTATGTTATATAACCGATCTCTTTTATATTCCCAATCCAATAGTCCGAGTAGACTTCTTGTCAAAAAGCAAATTGTGTGTAGACTGCCAACAATTAGAAGAAAGAACTCATCGAGAAATATACATTTCAAATCTACATATGTGTAATAATTGTAATTTATCTGGCAAAAACTCAATTAAAATTTTATTCGTGAAATTCATACTGTTCTGTTTTTAATTTCGTTTTAATGATATACGTACAGGCCGCTTGCAGGACTATTTTGATGTAGTGCTATTCTCTAAAACGGCGTAAATTGTGCAGTCGTCCTCAGCGAATAACATCTGTATAAATGCATCGGGACTATATTCTATGATGTCATTCAGCTGTAGATCAAGCCAATTCCCTTCTTAAACATACCAAAGTCACCCCGTTAAACAAACAAATTATAAAGATACTGACAAGTTTAATTATTCCTAAATGAATAAAATTGTTCAATTTTGTTGACAACATTACACATTTTCAAATTCTTATGCACCTGGATTTTTTGCCTCAATTTGCCTCAACTGATATAAATTTGAATAGAGAATAAATGACGGAGATGTAGCGGTTTAATGCGAAGGTTATTAGTGGAAGATAAACAGGACACTTAATAATTATATCCTTTAACTCGGTCAATTCTAGAGCCAGGTATCGTCAATGCAGTCTTACGCTTTATTGGCGATACAGGAACCTCTGTGGGCATTGGTAGCATTTGAAAAGGGGGATTTCCAAGTCATGTGACGCATTTGAGTCTGTTGATTGGGTAGATTTGTCAAGAATGCCGAATATCAAAGTTATCAAATCGCCTCAGATTCGACCAGATTCCGTGGACCATAGCCGCCTATAGACAGCGGAAGGTGAGATTTGCCTAATAGATTATTTTATGAGCAACTGTTTGCTGAACGTTTTTTATCCATTCGAGACACTTGCTTTGTCATGTTTTTTCGACGAAAACAGACCCGTGCTAAAAACATTAAGGTCTTGCTGGACACCTTGGTCGATTTTCAGAACACCCTTTGTGTTTATGATCTTATGCAGAAGAATATAAATTTGTGCAATATATATGTATATATTTTTTAAAAGCTTAAATACCCAGGATAGCACCTATGTCAATGAGGTTAAAATCTAAGTATTATATTTAAAAATATAGCTAAATGAATAAATGTCAACAGAACAAAATAGACTGCATTTTCATGGTTTATTTCTCGAAGTGCAATAACGACAAGACTCAATCAATTAGTTGACCGAATAGATTAGTTGTCCTAGAACTAGTATATGGTGCCTCATTTTTCTGAAATTTTGATTAGTGCGATCCCAGTGGATTTTTTGTGTATCCCATCTTCGAAAGTCTAACAAATATGTCAAATACAACTTTCATAAAACATTGTAAACAATTAAGGGTGAACTTCTAAAAACATCGACGTGCTGTTTACTAGATCGCATTGTGTTCTCTACAATGGTACAAATTTGAAGTTTCTAACATGAAAAGTTCTCTAGAAATACGCCATGGAAAATGTTATTTGCTAAGAAGGGCCAGAAGAAAGCAATTCAAGTTTTGCTACTTGAATATATAATCATAGGAAAACTAAATTGTAGGCTCTACTTTAACTGTTCTTAATTAGAATTTCGAATTAGTTTTCTACCAACGTACAGTTCGAATACCTAACTTGTAATCCTAGAGATACAAAAAAATAAATAAAGACCTTAAAGGGAATGATGGCTGAGGTAGTCAAATGAAACTATATCCTTCTTTAAGTAATACAAAGTAGTTCCTTGACAATGATATATGTTGTATCCCTACACACATCGTAGTCGCCTTCTCGTTATACCGGAAGTTTGTCTGAAGAGTAGCAATGCTGTGGCCTGTAGTTACTTAGCACTGGATGAAAATTAAATTTCCATTTTTCATAACGGAAACGCTTTACATCTTGATTGTGTTACAGTTAATTATCTTTGGAATACACCGCCGTCATAGAAGTGAAATACTCTTAATCACGGCGTAAAACACCACTCCATCACATCGTATGCCTGTATTTCAACTGATATGGCCCGTTATTGCCTTAGATTCAAAGCCTTCACCAATGGCGAAAGATTGACTCTCTATTTCAGAATGGTCGAACTCCGATTGAGTTATTTAAACCAAGAAAACCACGGAACATAAGTACAATACATTGCAAAAAGGTCGGTATCCATGAATTTACATTACGGGTGTTATTCGGGGGAGATTGGGAATATGGAGAAAAGGTCAGTTTCCATGAATTGATATTACAGGTGTTATTCGAGGGAGATTGGGAATATGGAGAATGAGATCATATTGCCCCGGTATTCTCACAATTGAGGGGCAACAAGAAACTGGTGTCTGCTAATTGCCCTGTCTTCTGATGTTAGTTACTTGTGGCACCATGGGTGGTTGAACTTTGTTAATTTCATTGGCGCCCCGTCACATGAGTAAAATTACTTGCTGCTCGGCGTTCATCTGAAATCAAACGGCCTGAACTCAGTGATAAGTATCGGCTTGAATATAATCCGAATGATCAGTCTGGTCTTTGTATACAGTGTTTGTACGAGAACAGTCTCCTACACTTAAAATAAACAAACAGTGTTTTTCGGAGGCGCCCATCTGTTATTTCTATCTGTATTTCTGAGTACGTCAGAGGAGAGCCTCCTTCGTTTTTTATTTCTTCTTTTCTTGTGTGGATTCTATTTACTGTACGGCCCAGTAATATGGATTTGTAGCCTGATTACTCAAAAGCTGGTAAAGAGTTCACTACGAGCGTCAAACAACTGAGGCGTTGAAGAGCACGGCAGGTGTATGGTTTGGCCGACAGCCATACGCCATGGCAACATGCGGCAAGAACTCGTAGAACCGAAATTTGACAAAAACACGAAACCTTTCAGTCATATAATTTAATGGGATTCGCAGACGTTTGCAATAAAACCGACTGTAAGATTAGTCAGCTCAAAGGCTTGGTATCTGTTAGCAAAGACACATAGTTTTTTTCTTCAAATAAATCAAGATATGTGTTGCTTTCGAGTGTATGAATATCGAGTGGACTACTACTACACATTTCGACTGTGTTGACAATGAAGACCTTTGTCGACCATCAGGTATAAGAGCGAGTCACAGGATGTGGCTCCGGCAATCGCGGGGCTGATTTTTACGAGGTCCCTTCCAGGGTTTCCACTGTAATCAGGCAAAAAGCAGTGGGAATTGGACAATTCGTCGTCATACCAAATACGAGGTTAAACCGTAATAAAACAAACAACAAAGACCAGCTTGATACAAGCGTTTGTATAAACCCTTCGTTAAAGAGTGTCCAGTAACTTCTATTTCATAGAATGCCCCATTAGATAAATATGACAGTAAAATTCCATTGTGGATCAGCCAATAACAACGGTTTTGCAGTTTTGAGCTGTCCGTAGTAATTTGTAAATAAAGAGTAGATAGCCATAGCCTTTCTGAAAATCTATATTTTCCTTTCGTCTGCACGCTCGCTGGTCGACGGCTATTTATATATGCAAATCAGTTTCTTTAACCGGCTGAGAAAAGGCGCATTTGTGTCATGGATGGCCAAAAGTGTGAGTCCGTGGTAACGCGATCCGTTAAGTTATGTTATTTGAGGCGTTTCCGACTGCTTTTGTTTTCATCGCATTTTATTGCGCAACCGTTTAACTGGCTACCTAAAGATATTTTGTCGGCAACCAATCAAAGTGTGTAGAAAGTTTTAATCTAATAGCGCCTACTGGAGGATTTTGATTGGATATAAAAGTAAACCACATGCTGCCAAACCTTGACAAAAGTGTCTTTTGTGAGCGACCAAAACGACATGATTTGTATATTAATGGTCGCTGCTCAGTGAACGAGCTGTTCTGAAGGAAAAAAGATTGTGTCAAAGAAAAATGAAGTATCATCAATTACGCTACCTGCTTGGTAGAATGTCTCAGAGAACACATATGTAAGTCTTTCGATGCCTGTTGAATGTCTCCCTCTGAAGTGTTGGTTGAATATTCTAGACGGCACGGTATTTGGTCTGACCGTGGGTCTCTCTTTCTCTCTGAGTGGCGACTTGGCTTTTGGTTGGGCACGTCGATTGTCGAATGGGTGGATTGTCCCAGGGGTCGAATCGATTTCATTGGATTGTTACATGTGTCATAAGATCTGATTCTACCAGATGTTTGGTCGATTCTTTTAGATGGAATATTTCTCGGACTTTACAAATTTTCTGATTCTTCCTGACTTTGGAGTAAAGTGTCCAGGCGAGACACCTTTAGGTCTTTACAACAGATTCGATGCTGTCCGTTTTTGGGTTGAGTTTTCTACGGATTAGTCCAGGTGTGGCATGGATTTGGGTTGAATGTTACAGGTGTCGCGTCTTTATGCTGTGAAAAAAGATCTGATGCTTTTGTCAGTTGCAAATTTTCGGTCTTTACAAATGGCCAGATGCTGTCTGGCTTTGGCTAGAGTGGATCTCCTTTAAGCTTTTATACAACGTTATTTCGTACAGCTTCATTTTGGGCACAGTTTCCCAGATGGCATAGGTTTTAGCATTTGCATATGATCTGATGCTTGCTGAGTTGGGTGGACCATTTCAGGTGAGCCAAATTCAGGTTTTTATAAATGATTTAATCGGACTTTAGGTGGGGCGTTCCATTAGTGCATGCCTTTATTAACAATGTGATGCTTTCTCATTTTGGGAGGTGTGTTCAATTCAATGTGGTGCTGACCTTTACATACGAAATGATGCTTTCTGACTTTGGTTGCATTGCCGGTTCCATGCGAGGCACCCTTTGGTATGAACATACGATCTGATGCTTTTAGACTTGATGCCGTTGGATTGTTCTAGGCGGCACATCTTAAGTTAGTTTTTTCATCAAATCTAACGCTTCCGGACTACGGGTGGAGTTTTCCAGGCTTAGTAGCCTAACATGTGATTGATGCTTCCACCTTTGGGTTAGTCTCGCTTAACCAGACTTCTCGCGTGAACTTCGATCACGGCTAGATAGTCTGACAACAGAGCTTACTAAACGTTGCAAAAAGAATATGGCCGTCATATGGTCTTGGTATCGTACAGTTGGTTTTCTGATAGGTTAATTTTTAAATATATTTTTAAACATTCAATCTAACCCAAAACCTCAAATGAATTTATTTGTAAATAATTACAAAGGTTGTGGGTTCAATGTAATGTTTGAAATATATTTAAAAATTAACCTATTAGTATGATCTAGCCGTGGTCGAAGTTAACGCGAGAAGTCTGGTTCACACGAGACATAAAGTAAGACATAAGTGCATACCCTCCATTTAATTTAGAGTGAAGAGTGAGAAACACCTATATCATGCGTCACTCTGCAAATTGAACATTGATCACTTTGGCTATCAGGTACATGACCACATGGGCAGGTTTCGTCTTCAGAGCTGAAAAATTACTCTGGTAAATAGTCAAAATCTATTTTAGCTATGCCTCATCTTCCTAACCTTTAGAAATAAGCAAACGCTACCTTATTTCTGTACTGTATCTTCCAATACATAAGGATGATATGGCCTTGCCTTGATTTTAAACATTTAGTTTTCTTCCTGGAAGCCTTGTGGGTTTAGATGGACCTCTAAAACAACCACGTGACGTCCACTTCCATATCAAAATCAATAATTTCTCAGCAGTATCACTCTCCCCTTTGATTGTTTTAAATTGTCTTCCCGATTTGAGAATGGGATTTTGGGGGATATGCATTGCGCCCCTTCCCCGGTTGGGAACTGCCCTTCTATAAGTATTCAACGAACAGGTGAAAATATATTTTGGCGAGGTAAGAGGCCATACGGATTCAATATTGTGTTTTTTTCAGAAACATGCCTTCGTTTCGGCCGGTTGTTGTATATCTATTGACTGTATATGCAATTCAATAAGGTAAATACTCTCATCTAAATCTATACATGTTTTGAACTTAAATGCGCATGTGCAGGTTAATCCAGCGAGGGACCTTTGGCTGGCATACAGGGAATGCAGAGGGGGTTGTTGTCTTGACAGAATGTCATAACTGATTGATTTGATTGGTTGATGTATTTCAATTATACCAAAGTGAAGGGCTGTTTTTTCCATTTTACCCAATGTATTTGGCGAAACGCACAGAAGCATGGACTGCAAATTCTTTACAGAAATGACGCTGATGTTCGATCTCTGGTGAGACGAGCTGCAGTATAAAACTTTATAATGTAAAACACTCTAGTTGTGTATGTTAATTATCACTGCCTGCCAGTTGTCCCCCGATGCTTATGCTTTTAATCTCCCCTACTTAATCCTTAACCCTAATTAATCCCACTAAGTTTATACTTTTGGGTCAGTCTCGTTTCGCCTACACGCCAAATTTGACAAAATCGAAATTAGGCGAAATGAGGCTAAACCATGCAACTGCCCTATAGTAATGTCCACTGCATTGCAGGCCAACAAGAAACTGTGACGTCGCATTTCAGACAGGCGCATTTTTAGTTCAGGGGAAGTCTGGGTCAGTTTGTCCCTGATGAGTCACTGCGTAGCACTTGTTTTCGTTCGGACGACTGGTTTTCACTTGTTTTTGTTCGGACGACTGGCTTTATATTTGTCTGTTTAGTTGCCATGTATGCTGTATTTAACAGGCACATATTGCACAGGTTAAATGTATTTCGTTTAGTAAGCAAAATTATGATCGATGAACGCTAAAAGTGCCCCACAATGCATCATTTTAAAAATTGTGGTGTTCTGAATTTTCTTGTGTGCGACGTCACATGATACGTTATAACAGGGAGCTTGGTCCCCAATGCCGGTTAGCTTATCTATATGACAGTGGCATACTTCTAGTTAATAGACTTCTGATAACACTGACACAGGTTGGCCACCGTGAGATTTTTACTTGTCTTTATATTGATCCCGGTTGTGTTTCGCGTTCGAATAAGTCCAAAACCGTATTAATGAATCACATGTACATTTTGTTCAATGAAGGAATAAAATTGACATGATAATAAATTTCATTTTCTCGTGTAACTTCCAGAAGCTATTTGCAGTAAATGACATGTTGTTCACACATATAATCATTTAATAAGGATATACAGACAAAATGCACTCCTGTCCAAACCTTAATCCCACAAAAATTATAAGGCTGTTTTGTCTTATGTGTGCGAAGTCCAAAGTTGTGAATAATATTTATCCTACTGATTTTGTCTTAAATCACTAACGATATAAGAGGCGTGCATAACCTATAGTTATTACTCCCAGCAATAACTGACCCGTTTCAATATTAACGTTGACAATTATCTCATTGCGATTCAGTCTACCTGAAATAAATAGTAGCATCATAAGTCAAGTTGTTTGGACATTTGGCAACCTCGCTTGAACAATTTACCCGATATAATCTACCGAGAAATTATTATTTCAAGATTACAACAAAAAATTGCGTACTTAATGACCTCTATCGAACTGTTTTGAAATAACTGGGTGTCATTGTGGATTGTGTTATACCCTAGATTCCTTATCAATAGTGTATTTTACCTGTCAACAAACTTGCGTTGTGTCTTATGTTACTGTTCTCTTGTAGACAACAAAGATGACATGTCGCTAACAGATTGAACTCACGTTACCCAACACCACCTAGACGTAAAACAGCGAGAAAATTAGACAGAGGTGACACAGGGTTATCTCCCGTGAGCCATGATCTTCTGTAATGGATGTCTACCACTGTCTCCTGCTTTTCAAAGAATGGTAATTGGCTAAGTAACCCTTCTGTAATTTCAGTATTTCGATGTCTGTTGAACTAGTTTAAAACCAAAATTGTCACCGATCTTGCCGCTCTCGGGTTCCTCCTTTCAATATGCGTGAAGCAGAATGACAGAGCATAGGCCTCTACTTCGTTTAATATCTATAGGGATTCAGGAATTTTGTACTTATTTGTTTTAGATGTGAATACGTTTCTCGTTGAATTATACGGTCAACAGACAACGACGTCGTGGCGTACCAAAACGTTTGAAATATGGCCTGCCTCTTTATGAATCACAAATAATATTAAATCCGTGTGACCTCTCACCTCGCTATGCAACACTCTGCATGGGCTCTTAGTTGAATAGTAACCGCCGAGTTCAGTACGTAACATATGCACTCCTGGGCAAATTAAATCATATAGCAAGAATTTCATGCAGACAAATTGCCAACATATTCCGTGTCGGGGATTACATGACTAGATTTGGCAAGCTGACATGTCTGGCTAAATCTCGGGCTAAAAGCGGAAAGACATTTTAAAGCGATCAAAGGGATTTGAATATGGACGTAGAGTAGTCGTTTCATGAATCGATAGAAATCAATCGATAGAGTTATTCACGATGTTAAAAGCCAAATCAATCAATTAATCGAACAATTTACAGTGTTATCCTTTTTCTCACGACAACAAAAACAAGATCAATCAATTAATCGAGCAATTTACAAAGTTATCCGCTTTCTCACGACATTAAAATGCAAAACTCAATCAATTAATCGATCATTCAATGAATCAACCAATTTATTTGCTATTTTCGCAGCGACCAGTCTTCTCGTGCAGACTGTTTTCGAAAAATGTAATTAATTAAATATTTGGCTTCCTTAATAACAGGTTCAAAAAAGACATAATAAATCTTTATTTACGTTTTCCACAGAAACTCTTGTGAAAGGAGCCACACAATTTATAAATGAATATATTGTTTATTGTTCATAAAAATATGAGTATCAAATTAACAAATTCACAGAAATGATATAACAGTATGTTCACTTCGACGTTATGTCATGAAGGGTATATAGTGATTGTGCATTATTTACATCAATAAACTAGCTGTGCGCTTCATAGCAATGACAGATTCGAACATTCAATTGATCGGCCAATCCTCAACAGTATTTTCGTATTCTGGGCTAATAAATACTTACTTAGATCATTATATCGTTAGGAAGGTTTCAGAAGGCTGTGAATCAACGACGCATGTGCCAGAATCTGACAACGAAACGGCAGCAGTATCTTCTGGGCTACTCAACCAGGTTTGTCTACCCACACGAGTAAGACTTCGACATCATGGCCGACAAGAAAATTTGTGGACCCCAGAGTAAAATGTTATACGTCATCAAGAGCCCTATGAAAGTCGTTAGTCATTTAAAGTAGCTGGGTTTACTTCTGTATATAGACTTTTATATCCACTTCACGGAATTGACATAATAATAATAATAATAATAATAATAATTTTATTTAGCCCGTGTAGAACAATTATAGCCAAAGGGCTTGTCTCCCTTTTGGCCGTGGATTCACGAAATCATACACATTATTTTGTTTGCCTTGCGCAAGGCACATCCTCAGTTTTGTACCAACCTCCTATATCATTGGGCCTGGACTTGGATATTACGATTTGGATAACACAAATTAACCCAGTTAAATTGAAGGCATTACGGCAATGACGTAGTATTGGGTTCAGACAGACATAATGGTAGTATTTTCGTTATTTTGGAATAACACTTTCTTAGTTAGAACATATACCTGTTCAGAAAATTTTGTAGGTTGAA